>AUXI01000231.1:0-30836 GCA_000482105.1 Crithidia acanthocephali | reverse complement strand
CGTGGAGGAGAAGAACGGCTCCGAGTTCCGCGGCCACAAGCTGCGCGTGGAGCTGTCCGCCCGCTCTCTGGAGAAGCTGCAGGCTCGCCAGGAGGCCGCCAAGGTCGTCATGGCTGCCCACCGCCACCACAAGGAGCAGCACTAAGCTGTGCTGACACTGCCCCTCGTGACCACCCACGCTGCCACCTCCTCGACGTGTGTGTGTGTGTGTGTGTGGGTGAGTGCGCGCATCAGCTTCTCTGACGCCACGTTTCTGTGTCTCCTGTCTGTTTTCATTTGTCTTCGCGCTGCCCTCTCACGGGTGCGCGCCACGACTGTGGAGGCGAGACCGACGTGGTGTGCCGGCGTTCCATTTTATTAACTCGCTGAAGCTCTCAAGCAATAAACGTTATACATCGTGGTTGTTGACTCAATAGCGGTGTGACTGGTTTATTACTTTTGTCATTTATTCAAAAAAATATATATATAAAAGAAGAAAGAGCACAACAACAGGTTAACGCGAAAGGACTACGCGCTAAGGAGTAAGGAAGCTTTTTCTCGCTTTCCTGTTGGATGCGTTGGTAGCAGAACCACTGTTGTGTTTTGCAAGCAAGGCAGCGATGTCCATTGTCTCTTCCACTTTTGGTTCCCTCAAGTAACTCAGCTACTTTTTGAACGACTCTTTTACACAGCGGACAGGAGAAGGCGAGGAAAACACACCTGCCCTGTATCACACGCTGGCCGAGGTAACATCACTTCTTTCTCTAATTTCTATGTACACCTTTTCTAACTGTTTACTCCTCTTGCTCTTTTTGCTGATGGCTATTTCCAACTTATGTTCTCACACTCTCATGCCCGAACTGTAAAACGACAGCTACAGACTTGGTTTTCACGTGCACGCTTTTCAAAGAGGACGTTGCACAGCTACTGTCGTTGCAACGCATTCTGTCCGTGCTTGCAGTGCTAGGCATTGTGTTCTGTTTAGTGAACGAGAGGGCGAGGCACGACGGGACAAGAAAAAAAAGAGAAAAAAAAAGAAGGACACGAGCACTTCAAACGGTAACGAGGCCTTGAGGTTTGTCTTTTACGTGGCTTCACGGTGCTGCACTGCTTCTGTGATTGAATCCGGTTTGCAGGTCGGACCGCGAATGTCGTCCAACCCTTCTTCGCCGGTGTACAGCTCACCCGCCTCGACCAGCTTCGCCCCACCGTACCTGCTCTCCTTCACGAGCCGCTACGTCCGCCTCTCCCAGGCCGCGTTCGTCATCTCTGACTTCCTTGTGCGAAAGCTGCGTCTGGCGGAGAGCGCGCTGCTCACGTCGCTGTGTTACTGGCACGAGTTCGTCGCCGTGCACGGCATGCGGAAGGTAAATGAGGTGGTGCTCGCCACCACGTGTGTCTTCCTGGCTGCCAAAGTGGAGCACGCACACATTCGGTTGGTGCGGCTGGTGGAGCTCGCATTTGATCTGGACCCCCACCACACACCGCAGGCGGAGGTAGAGCAGTGGTGCCGAGCTGTGCTGGATGTGGAGCTGGTGCTGTGTGACACCATCAATTTCGACTTTGTGCGCATCTTCCCCCTGACTGACACGCTGAATGCGTTGAAGGCGCTGGCGAGTGCGGGGAGGATGTCGGAGAACGCCCAGCAGGAAATCAGCACGGCTGTCCGTCGCGCTTTCCTCTTTTCCTTCGTGGCGCCTCTGTGCACCAAAGTGACAATGCAGCGACTCTGCACCTCTATCCTCTACATGGTCGTGACGATGGGCCACCGCGAGCTGGTGCCGGTGGTGCAGCCCATTTGGAGTGTGCCGGAGGCGGAGCTGCCAGACGAGACGGAGCTGGAGGGTATTCAGAACGTACTGATGGATGTGTTTGCGTACCTGCACAAAAAGTTTGGCGTGCCGGCGCTGGACGACGCAAATGAGGCGCGGTACAAGCGGCGGCGATCGCAGCACGGCACCGAGGCGGGCGTGATGAGTTCCGTCTTCAGCAGCGCCAGCACCGACTTCACACCGCTGATGAAGATGACGGAGCAGTAGCTGCCCAAGCAAGAGAACAACAACAACAACAACAACAACAACAACAAAACCCCGCAGCAAAGAAACCAAAGGTGCTTTGTTCTTTTATTGAGGTGCGGCCCTCACTACTCTTCTTCTGTTTCTTGCGCTCTCTCTTCTGTGTTCCGGAATGTACTGGTGTTGGGTTTCACCGTACTTGTGTAACGGCAAGCACAGGCGGTGTTCGCCGTTACACTTTGCTTTTCCCTTTTTGTCTCGCGCGGCTCGACCGTGAGTTGCGCAGTTTTTCTGCTTTTTTTGATGATCCCTTTTTTCCGAGCTATTCATACACTAAACAAATCTTTCTTTTTTTTTCTGTACAGATAACTGGAAGGCTTTGACATCACGCTGCTATGCAAGAACGGTACTGGATGCATAGTTGCACTTGCAGTGAGGGACAGGCTGCATTGCCCAACGGTTTCTCGCCAAGGCAGTTTCGAGAAGTGGTAGGTGCCCGCAAACGACGTGCAACTCCGTTAAATGTAAAAAAGATGCATCACTGTGGCGAACCTATCACACTTCGTCTACTTTATCCAATCCTCACACTCTACACCTCAACAACATGCATTGTATATCCTTCTACACGCAACCGACCCCCTTCAGCAGCAGGAGCAATCTTTCGGGTATCCACACCCGTTGCTGTACCGTCGCTATATTGTTCGCCTTGGGTTAAACGTTGCTAGAATTTCCTATTTTTTTTATTGCATCTTTTCAATTTCATTGATTGTTGTCTCCTATCTTCATTGCAGTTTAAGATCGACACGTGGGCAGCACATGCCCCTTTTCTAACAGTCTCACTTGCTAATTTCTTTTTTTTTTTTCACTACTATTGCTATCAGTTCTTCTCGAGCTCTGCTTTCTCTACCCTTTGCCACGCCACGACGTCTCTGCGGTGCTCTCAGCCGTTTTCATTGCTCTCACCTCGGAGAAAAGAGAGAGAGAAAGGAAAAACCAACTGCCATATTTTGCAAACGTGCTGTTCCATCCGTTCTCTTCACAGGTGCTTCACTCTACGTTCACAGTGGTGTCCTTATTTACTCTTGTGTCCGCATTGACTTTCTCTTTTTTTTTTCTGGTTCTCAGCTGTGTCAACCGTAGCTCCACTGTCGTCTGCATTTCGGCAGTGGCAGAGCAGCAAACTGGAAACGGCGATGCGAAGTAGTTTCGTTGTGCACTTGAGTTAACAGCGGCAATCTATTACTCCCTGCGCTGCAGCCGTGCGCAGCTCCTTCATTTTCTTTTTTTTTTGCTCAGTGTGCTTTACAAATTGCCACAATCAGGCGTTGAACCTCTTCTTCTTCAATTCATTTCTTTCAGTCTTCGTTTTTCTGTGCGTGTTTTTCGTTCCCGCTCGCAATGCAGCTGTGCAGTGGCGCGGTGAGCGTGCACCGCCGCGATGACGTCTGCGAGGATGGTGAGACGGTGCAGTCCATGGCGGCGAACCCAAGCGGCACGATCCTGGCCGTCGTCACCCAGCTGCACCTCCACTTTTGGACGGCGGGGCCGAAGACGGTTTACTTGACCTCACTGCTCATCCCCGACACCACGCTGGACGACAATCCAGCCCTCTTCGTCATTTGGCGTCCACGCCAGGGCAACCACCTCGCGGTGGTCACTGCCCGCCAGGTGGTCTTCTTTGAGGCAGACATCATCATGCGTCCTGGCGACTTCTTGCAGAGTGTAGAGCGGCAGCGCAACGCCGTCGTGCTGCACCACACCGACGCCGCCTCCCGGGTGTGCTACTCGTGTGAGATTCGCATCGAGGCCGGACTCACCATCGCGGCCGCCGCTGCAGGACCCTACGCGTTCCTCGTCACCACGACCGCTGGTGTGGTGTACATGGTGGGCTGGCACCGGCAGGACGTATTGCATCAGTGGACAACGGTGGGGCTGCAGAGCAGCGGACACACCTTCGCCTCCGCCGCTGCCGCGATGGAGAAGGACGGCGGTGGTGCGTTGACAATGGACACGGCAAACGCGGGGTCAGCCAATGCCGTCCTGAGGCTCGCGAGTGTGTCGGCTGCGTCGTCACACCCCCCCACCCCGGCTCCGGCCGCCATCCGCGTCGATCCGCTGCAGCGGCGCTACCAGCCACCCACGCAGACCCCACAAGACATCCGGTCGCAGAGCTTCTGCTTGGAGGCGACCGCCTCGCCTCTCAACGCCAACGTGGCGTCGAACATCCCCACCGCGACGGTGTCTCTCCGGCCCACCCTTCTCCCACCGGGCGGTGTCGCGCCGCCTGGAGCTGCGGTGCGTTCTGGCGGCGAGGACCGCTCCTACAGCGTGTCGCCCTCCGCTTCGCCAACGTTGCTGGCGCCACCTGTGGTGTCCTCCAGACGGCAGCAGCAGCAGCAGCACACCGACGCTGCCGCCCACGCAGCAACCGGTGCCGATGACGGGACGACGACCACCACGGAGCAGCCCGACTCCAACGGCTCCCCGCTGGACGTGTCACGACACCAGAGATCGGACAGCTTTCTCATCTACGGTGCCGGCATCACCGACACGGGGGCCTCGCGCAGTCCCACGTGCAGCAGCGGTGGTGGTGGGGCAGCTGGCAGTGCGGCCGGAATGGCGGTGCGGCGGACAAACGGCAGTGAGTGGGTGGCTGGCACGATCCTGCACGCGGCCTTCGCCTCACGGTGGAAGGTGCTGTCCTTCGTCTTCTCCAGTGGAGCGGTGCTGTTGTGCCGGCCCTCCTGCGGCACAAACTTTACGCACGCCAACGTGCAGCTGCAGGGTTGCGTGACGCCGCTTGTGTCCGCAGCGATGGTGGCGCTGAACATGCGCCATTTGCTCGTGGCGGTGTGCACGCAGGCGGGGGCGTTGGCCTGCCGCCGCGTCGACAACGCCAGCCTCGCCATCAGCGCGACACCGCTGTGGAAGGGGCTGCGGGGCCTGCAGGACCGCGTGGCGGCCTACGGCACTGCCGGCAGCGGCAGCGGCGGGACGTCGCCGTCACTGGGGCTCATCGCCGCGATGGAGTGGAGCCCCAGCGAGGAGCTGCTGTGCGTCGCCTTCTACAAGCACGGCGTGGTGCTGGTGCACTACAGCGGGGCTATCGTGACGCACCACCTCGTCGGGCCAGCGACGGCGGCGCTGCTGCGCTGCCCTGGAGCGGCGGGTCTCGGCAGGCATTCGACGGGGCCTGCGGGCCTCCCTGCCGGCTCGATTGGCTGCTCCTTTGTTTCATGGAAGGCGGACGGCACGCGGCTGTGGATGGCGGCGCCGGACCAGTCGTGTTTCTTCTCCACGCAGCTGTCCCGCGTGTTGGCGGCAGACACGGTCGGCCCCACGTGCGGCAGCCACACCCCCCTCACGCTGCTCGCGGACAACGCCCTTTACCTTGTTTCCGCCTCCGAGGCGACGGAGCGCCAGGGTGTGCGGGAGCTGGTGCTGCTGCCCGAGGAGTACCTGCGCGACCAGTTTCCTCTCCTTTACGGGGCGGTGTCTTACGACGGCAACTGGATCGCCTGCGCCGGCCGCCGCGGCGTGCTCATCTTCAACCGCGACCGCTTCTCGTGGAAGCTGGCCTCAAAGAAGCAAGAAGAGATGGCCTTCAGCTGCGTGGCGGACCCGGTGTGGCTGCGCAACATCGCACTGGCGGTGCCGGCTCTGCGCACCGACACGAAAGCCTACGAGCTCATCGTACTGTCCACGTCGAGCGTGTCGCCGTCGCACGCGCTGGCGCGGGTGGCGCTGGAGGGCAAGCCGTCGATGCTCTCCTGCGTGCACCAAGACCACCGCAGCGAGGGGTACGTGGTAGTGGTGGACTTCAACCAGATCGTGCGCGTGTTCCGCTACGACGCCTTCATGGACGCACCCAGCACGGCACCAGGCAACAGCAGTGGTGCGGCTGCTGTGCCCGGCTCTGCCAAGTCCTACATTGCCCTCACGCCGGTGCAGACGCTGGTGCTGAGCGGGGACCTTGTGAACCCGTTGCAGGTGACGCCGGTGTGCCTGCGCAGGGAGGAGGACGACCGCGAGAATCCGCAGCGGACGCGGGATCAGGCGGAGCTGCGGCTGCTGCTGCATCGTCGCGGCGATCACAGTCTCGTGTGGCTGCGCGGCATCACCGCCACTGGCGCCACCACCGCTGTTGCTGGTGCTGATGGTGCGGCCGAGTCCTCGTCGCACCCTCTTGCGCACCTCTACGCGGCGTCCGAGCCGCTCGACGCCGCTGGCCCACCACCCGCCTTCGTCTACCGCTGCTGGGTGGACCGCACTCTACCGGTGCGCGGCGCGCTGCTGCTCACGCACGAGGAGGAGACCGGCATGGCGCTCTACCACCTCCAGCCGCTGGTATCCCGCGGCGAGCGTGGCACGGCGGGTGGGCTGGAGGTGCGCAAGATGGAGGTGACGCCGACGCGCGACACGGAGCTGCTGCCGCTCTGTGTGTCGCCCTTCGACGGCTACGTGCTGTGCTGCGGCACCGACACCTCCGTCCCGCGGCAGACGCGGCGGACGGCGCAGTATGACAGCGTCAACGCTCCCGCCCACCCACAGCTGGTGCTGAGGCCCGTCCTCTTTGCCCACCGCATTCTCTCGCTGCTGCTTGCGGCGGCGATGCCGGGCGGTGGCGTGGCGCAGGCCCCTTCCTCGCTGCGGACGACGACGCACGGCAGCGCGACGCCGAAGGCCGCCACCCCCACGTCAAACACGCTCAGCCGCGCCACCTCCGACCACCCGCCGCTCGCCACGCCGCAGGTTTCCGTCGCTGAGATTGATGGCCGCGTCGCCTCCTTCATGTGGGACCGCACCCTCTTCCTCTGGCTGGAGTACATGCGCCTGAATGACACCTTCGTCGCCGTCATGGACTACTTTTTGCACACTGCGCTGAACGAGTCGCCACCGGCGGCGGTGCCGGGACTTGGCCGCCGCAGCGCCATCCGCGCCATCATCGCCCTCCTGCGCAACTACCCTGAGTTCTACACCATCGTCGTGGGGTGTGTGCGCAAGATCGACTTCACCCGCTGGCACCTTGTGCTGGACTTTTTGGGCACGCCAACGGCGCTCTTCCGCGAGTGCGTCGCCCACCACTGCTATGCCGAGGCGGTGCACCTGGTGCGGGTGATCATGATGGGCAGCTACAAGCCCACCGCACCGCTGTCGGTGCAGCGACTGGCAGAGCTGAGCGGCGACGCCCTGGCCTCCCGTGCGCACAGCAGCAGCAGTATCGGCAACAGCAACAGCAACAATGGCAGCGGCGTCGGCTCGCTGGAGCAGGCGAGTCAGTGCGCCATCGAACTCTTCGGATTGTCGATCGAGAATGGCGACTACACCGCCGCCTACGACCTCCTGCGATTTATGGCGCTGCTCGAAGACGAGATCGGCATGCCCGCCGCGGGCGGCGTTGATTTCGAAGGTGGCGGCAGCGGAGGCGGTGGTTCGTCCGTTAGTGGTGTTGGAGCCGCCTCGGAAAGCTTTCTCACGCGGTGGCTGCGGCAACTGACCTTCAGCGGCGCCGCCTACGACGATCCGGAGGCGGCGGTGGAGGAGACGGCGGAGGAGGCGCTCGCAGCCGCGCAGTCCACGGCACACGGCGACGGCACGACGGCGACCACTGCGAAGGCGGCGAAGCCGAAGGCGAAGAATCAGATTGGGGCCTACGCGACGCTGGTGCTGGACGCCGCACGGTGCGAGGCCGGCCACGGCGGACGCAGCGCCGAGGACGCCGCAGAGGAGGCCCAGCGGCAGACCGCCGTGCGGCACATGTTCACCCGACACAAGACGCTGCCAGCCGTGGTGCACGACGAGGCGCTACGCCTGCTGCTGACCGGCTACGTGACGCAGCTGGCGAAGCTGATGGAAACATTTTCCTTCTCCGCCACGCACTTCATTCACGCCGCGTGCACGTTGGTGACCCTGTCCACCGGAAGCCGAGTGGAGCACGGGGAGGGTTGTGTGCGCGGCACATCCGCCATTGGCACCCAGGGCGACTACACGCTGCACCTGCACGAGGTCTTCGACGGCCTGCACAAGGAGCTGGGGCTGCCGCGCAGTTTCTACGTGGCGAACACGGCGGCTGCGACGACGGCGTGGAACGGCTGGGTTGTCGATCAGCAGAAGGTTCGCGCCGCCAGCCTCCCTGGTGTGCTGAGCGCTACCAACCCGAAAGTCTGGACGGTGGCGCAGTCCGTCCTCTACGCCACGCCGCAGCTGCGCACCTCCGTCGAGGCGCTGCACCGCCTCTTCCGCGGTGTCTTTGTGTACAACCTGGCCTTCTGCGTGCTGCTGATGCGCAAGTCAGACCTCATCTCTCTCCTGCTCTCCGCGGACACGACAGCGCCGTTGCCGCCGTCCACGGCAGAGTCGCCGTCTGCCGAGTCCCACGCGGATGAGGTGTCGCCGGACGCGCTGATTACGGTACTGGACCACCTCGAGACCCTTCTCACCGTCCCGGAGAACAGCGGGTACAAACCTTTCTTGCAGGACGTCTTTCAGTCACTGCCACCCTCTGCCTTGCGTGCACACGTGCCGCAGCGGCCGGCAACAGTTGTTGCGGCTGCACCACGCGACGCAGAGCCCTCAACAACCACAACCCCGGCAGAGTAGCAGCAGAGCAGCAACATGGAGGCATGTTCCATGTTTTTTTTCCTCTTGTTTCTAGGCCATCTTCAGATGTAAAGGTGTGCGAGAAGAAGTGGTCGAAGGTTGACGTCAGACCTGTCTTGTCGAGTGTGGTGCTCTTTCTCTCTTTTTCTTTTGTTCGTTCTGTCATTGGACAGCTGAGCGCCGCGCGCACTGGCACACAGCCACATGAAAAAGGGATGCAAGAACGAGGGAATACCCGAATGAGCGTATGTTAGGACTTGGCACCTGTGACGGTTGCTGACTGAGCTTGAGCTTTTGATGTTGACATTTGTAGAAAGCGTTGACTCTTTGCTGTTTATCGTGAAAAAGCAAAAAAAAAAGTGATAAGACTCAGCAAAGAGAGAGAAAGGACGCGTATTCTCTTGCTGGTGTTCGTTGTATCCGGATTCCTTTTTTTATTGACGCAGTCAGCTCAACGCGTCTTGGGAATGCAACAGTTGCTTTCTGTTGGCGTTTGTGGAAGTGCAAGGCTGCTCTCTGTCTGACCTCACGAAACATTAACGGTTGCGTCCTTTCTACACCACTCTGCCTTTTCCACTCTCCATCCTTTGTTGCCCGCGATACACGTTCACAGCTCTCTTTTCCTCTCTGCCGTAGTGGGAAAAAACAAAAGTAGTAGTTCATACCGTAGCGCTCTCTTTCCTTCACTTTGCCCGCGCTGGAAAGAGTCGTGCCAGCGTTACGTTGAAAGCCATCAACGAAACGCACAGACACACACACACACACACACACACACACAACCGCTGACTTTTTCCCTTTCTCTCCAGTGGCTTTACGTGCGGCCCTCTCCCCTTTTCTCGCTTGAATAGTCCTTGCGCGCATCGTTGGCATCTGCGCAGTCTGAAGCTGTGTTGCTTCTTGTGGCGGAAGTGTCCTTTGGTGAGAAACACACACCCTTTTCCTTCCGTTTTCTCTCTCTCTCTTTTTTTTTTAAACTACTTTGTTTACCCTTTTTCCTCTCTCGTCTTCTAATACCCTTTGTCGAAGTCGGTCACTTGTTCATATCCTCAGTTATATACACACACACACTCAGGGTACGCAAAACAGCAACCTCTACTCTTTTTCAAAACACACGTTTGTGTTCTAGCTACTCGAGCCCTCCGTAGCACTTTTTTTTTCTTTTTTTCTCCACAACGTTTTGTCCCTCCTCCCTTACCTTCTTTCTTTTAGCAGAAAGGCATCATTGATTCATATCCTTTTCCTTTCCTCTTCCTTTTTTTTTTACTCGTTTGTGGACAAAAGAAACCATTTGTTAACGCAGTGGAACGTTGGTGAAACAGAAAAGTGTACACACTAAAACGACAGTTGCGTGTGCGCGTGCAGATCGGTGTAGAGGTAAAATAGTCCTTTACCCCTCCTCTTTCTCCTTTTCTGTTTGCGCGCTTTTTTTTTGTTCGGCGTTCAGCCATCTAGACGAAAAAAGAAGATGCAACAAGATTCCAAAACGGAGCAGGAGCAGTATGAGTCCGAGGCGTTGATGAAGCAGCCCGCAACGCGGTGGGACCGACTGGTGGCCGTGCTGGAGCTTAACGAACCGGAACGTGCGATCGACGCCCCGCACATCTTGGAGCGCGCGAAGAAGCTGCACATGACGGACATGGATCTCTTCTACCTCCTGCTACTGCACTACCAGGACAACATGACCGTCATCATCCTCGATGTGCTGAGTCTGTATGCGATGATGACGACATGGGTCGAGTGGATCAAGCAGGTGCAGAGGTGCTTCGACATCAAGAAAGGGAAAGTAGACGGCAGCACGTGTCGCTCCGCCCCACCGCCGGGGGCGAGCTCGCGTGCCGTGACGACCACCGACGCCGACTTCCAGCTCGGCTCGCGGTCCAACAGCACCTTGGGTGGCTCACAGCACACCAGTCCACTCACGAACGAATCCCTCAACACGAACAACTCCGATCCAAACAACAACAGCAGCGGTGCCGTGCGTGATAGCGGCACGCGCAACGGACGCAGCAGCGGCCGCAGTAACGTGCGCAGCCACCGCAGCAAGGCCGGGCGTGCCGGACACGCCAACAGCATCCACTGCTGCTTTGACCTCGGTGCAGACTGGGAGTGGGACGGCACGCTGGACTTTCTGCGCGACGGCCGCGTCCTCAGCAACCTCGTGGAGGAGGCGCTGGAGCACTGCGGGAAGCTCGGTGTCCTCCAGGACGACCACCGCGCCCACCCCGAGACGCTCAACCGCGGGACGTACGACATCCTGTACCCCTCCCTGGCGGACATCGACCGCCTCTCAAAGGACCCAGTCGGGGGCAACGGCAACAGCGGCGCGTCCACCACGAAGGCTGCCGCCGCCTTCGACCCCGTTAGCTACCTCTCCACCTTCAACCACTCCCGCCTCAGCCGCGACCGCCGTGGCACTGTGCCGGTCTCAAAGGCGCTGAAGCTGATCGAGCAGCAGGGCCGCAACCTCGCCGCGGCGGAGCACTGGGTGACGCGGCTCAACGGGCTGTGCGAGCACTTCCTCGGCTGGAAGAAGGCGGCGCACCACGGGGAGCTCTTCATGGACATCTGCAACTCCGACACCCTCGTCCGCCCACTCAACGCGGATGACAAGTGGCTGCTGTACCGGCTGCACTGGCTGGCGGTGTCGCTCTACCGGACGGTGAAGGACTCCTCCATCATACCGGCCCCTCCCCGCATGAGCTTCATCGTCTGCCGCGACGACTTCACGGGTGTGCTGGACACCTCGGAGGAGGACAACGAGATCAGCCTTCTCGTGGCCACCAAGTGCAGCTGCCTCCCACTCAACACGAAGCTGAGCGTGACGATGAAGAACTTCAACACGATTCAGCTCAAGCACCCGAAGATGGTGTCGGGGCCGGAGACGCTTCCATGCACGGTGGTGCAGGGCGAGACGTACGTGTACTACCTCGAATACCACGTCTTCATGCCGATTTGGTGCGTGCTGCAATACTACATCCGCAAGTACGACGGCATCCCGTGGCGCTTCGAGCCGAACCGACAGGAGCGGGACCGCGAGATACAGGTGCTGGGCAAGAACTCGTCCAACCCCCGCCTGCACATCGACCCGAGCAGCCTCGACTACGGCGCCAACAGCAGCAGTGGGGCGGTGTTTGACTTGACGGTGCAGAGCAGCACGGTGCGCCGCGGCCGCAAGAACAGCAGCAGCGGCAACTTCAACAACACTGCAAACACGAGCGCCAACGGCAAGCGGCTGGAGCTGTCCACCGCCTCGAGGCGGGTGCGCAACCCAATCCCGGTGCCACCCACCGGCGCGGAGACGATGCCGTCGCCGGACAGCCGGCGGTCTGGGCCGGACACGGCGCAGTCGTCACCGCTGCCCGCGCAGACGGGCACGGCGAAGAACGTGGCCTTTGCGACTGTCCGCCGGAATCGCGTCACGACGGCTGTGCTGAGCGCCAGCACCTCGCTGACGGGGCCGCCGCCGCTGCCTTCGCCGTCGCCGCCGCGTCCGCCGCTCTCCCCTGCCCGTGCCGCGCCGCCACCTGCCGCGCCGTCTGCATCCACCTTTCAAAAGTCGCTGGAAGGGGAGCCCTCGACGGCGGAGACGGCCGAGCGGACCCGCGGCGACGCGCACAGCGAAGACGTGTCGCCGTCGACGTACTCGAACACCACCGGCGACCTCGCCTCCAACGCCGTCACGAACCCCTCCAGCATCATCTCCTCCGTCACGCCGAACGACTCACGGCAGCTGACGGGGCCGACCTCGGCGCTGGCCTGCAGTGCGCAGCTGCTTCCCAACGCGAGCGACACGATGGCTGCCGCTGCTGCTGCTGGGACTGCGTCGGTGCTGGCGCGTGCAGAGCCGCCCGCTGCCGTGAGCGGTGTTGACGACGACGGCGACCTGGCTGCGAAGGGCCTGAGTGCGACCTTGGAGAAAGAGCCGACCGGCGAGGATGAGGAGATGAGTGGGGATGAAGCGGGGGACGGGGCGGCGACGGCGGTGATCACGCCCGCCTGCACAATCTCGTGTTCGCCAAGCTCGCAGGTGATGGTGACACGTGACACCTTCAACTACACCTTCGAGGACGAGGAGGAGGAGTACGAGGGGGAGGGGACGACGGAGGCGTCGACGATGATGTACAGCGAGAGCCGCAAGATACTGCGGAACTTCACTGCTTCGGTGGTGCAGGAGTCGGAGCGCAACGGCATCGCCATCCTGTCCCACCACTTCCGTGTGAGTGGCGGGCCCATAGGCAAAGGTGCCTTCGGTGCTGTATACAAGGCGCTCAACCTCGACACCGGCCGCATCGTCGCCGTGAAGCAGTCACGTGTGTCGTACGACAGCAAGACGACAGACCTGAACTGGCGCGAGTTCCAGACGTGGTCGATGCTGCCGCTGCACGCCAACGTGATTATCTTCTACGGTGCGTCGAAGGAGGTGGACACGCATCAGCTGCTGCTCGTCATGGAGTACGCCAGTGGCGGCAGCATCGTGCAGCTGTATCGGCAGTTCCGGCCGATCCCCGAGCCGCTCTTCTACGACCACGCGTGCGGGATGGCGCGTGGCATCAAACACCTGCACGACCACAACGTCATACACGGCGATGTGAAGCCGGAGAATGTGCTGACGCGGTCGGACGGCAGCGTGGCGATTACGGACTTTGGGTGCAGCCGCTGCTCTATCGTGAACTCCCACAGCGAGAGCAGCTCGCTGCGGCGCATGCAGCACGACAGCAGCTCGTGGCAGCTCTTCGGCACCGCCGCGTACATGGCCCCCGAGGTGATTCTCAACGAGCCGCACCTCAAGTCCGATGTGTGGGCCTACGCGTGCACGCTGCTGCAGCTGTGGCTCGGCCGCTCGCCGTGGTCGGGCGGCCAGCGCCACTTCTCCGCCCAGGACTCCATTCCACTAATGTTCTACATCGCAAACGAAGATGTCGTGCCGTACACGGAGGAGCAGGTGGAGAACACGCCGCGGTGGCTGCAGCGCATCGCCCAGCGTGCGTTTGAGCGGGAAGTGGACAAGCGCTGCACAATGGGCGAGGTCATCGGCATCTTGAACGAATACAGCCGTGCCTACGTTCAGTGAGCAGCCTGCTCAGATTTTCGGCTCCTCTGAGAGTGTGGAGGAAAGAAGCATTCTTTTTTTTTTACCTCACTTGCTCTTTTTGTTTTCGTTTGCGTTAAGTCTAGATTTGTTGCGCTAAGCTTGAAAAGACAGACAGGTGTGCGGACTCTGTAGTTCTTAGTCCACTTTTCTCTCTCTCTGTTGAAGCAAAAGTGGATCTGATGGAACGTTCTTCCTCTTAAAGCACCCTCTTCTTTCGAGCATCGCACATAGTTGTCTTTTCTCTTTTTTTCTCTTCTCTTGCTTTTTTTTGGTCCTTTGCTGTCTTTTTTCTTTTTTTTTCTCTGTTTCGCTGCGTTGTGTTTGCATGCTCGACACAGTCGACTTTTTTCCTTTGCGTTTTCCTCATGTACCGTGAACTGCAGGTGTCAGGTCTTTCAAACAACAAACCCGAAGCAACAAACACCCAAACAACTGCGTGTTTATGTGAGCGACTGCCCATGATAGTTGTGCGAGAGAAATGAAGCGTGAATGCTGCACGTCCTGTGTGCATAGAAGAAGGCAATTGCAGTCAAGACGTGTTGAGCGTTGTCAGCCACGTCTTTTGTCGTCGAGGCTGCTTTCCACGCTGTGGCTCTCCTATCGGATTGCTCGTTGTTTGTCTCGACAACGGAAAACAACGTGGAGAAGAATGCCGGAGATTACATATATATATATATATATATATATATATTTTTTTTCGCAGTTTTTCTTCCTTTTCAATACTCTTTCTCACTTTTTCATAGAACGCTCTACGACACGCGCCGCTTGCTGCAGTTCACCCCACTTACAGAAAAGCAGCTTTCTCACACACACAAACAACAACAAAAAAAATACACACTCCAGCTTCTGCTACTGTACTCGGTCTTCGAACCACCTAAAAAGAAAGAAATCAGAAAAGAAGAACACCACATTACGGTGCAACATGGGCCTCGACATCTTGGAGGTTGACACTACCACGCCGCACCCCGGCGTCACCATCGACGGCAGCGTGGCGCAGCGCGAGACGAACGGCGGGTGGGTGACGCTGCGCTCAAAGGTGCCGCTCTCCGCCGCCAACCACCAGTGGGCGGTCCGCGTGCTGGACCAGGGAGAAGGCGCCGACGGGTCGGGTCTCATGGTGGGACTCCTCCCCCAGCTCAGCACCACGCTCGCCAACGCGACGGGCAGCAAGTACATCTCCGAGTTGGGTGGGTGGTGCCTGTCGCGGGCTGGTGACACGTACGGCACGTGGAAGTGCGACCGCTTTCCTTACTCCACCGGCTGCGTCGTGGAGTTCGACTGGGACGCGTCGACCAACACCCTCTACATGGTGAGCGGCGACAAGAAAGGCACCGGGCACATCCCGGCGTTGAAGGAAGGTGATGCAGTGTACCCGGCCGTGTCGATGTACTATCTGAATCAAAAAGTGGCCTTTGTGTAGTGCTGCAACGATGAGACAAGGAGGGGGAGCACATCGCTTCCCTCACGTTCATACTTTTTTTTTTCTATTCTTGTGGAAGCACTCTCCGTCACGGGAATCAGCCCGCCTTTGACATAGCTCTACTTGCCGTTGGTTTTTCTGCTACCTTTCCTTTCAACTAAAAAACAAATGCTCAAGTCTCTCCTGATACAACTTGCAGACAGAGGTAATCACGTGGTGCGGTCATGATCTTGAAGACAACGTCCATTGGGGCGCGAATTGTGGGCAAGAATCCAGAAGCGAACGAAGCCGCAAGCTTCAAAACAACAACAACAAGAAAAAAAGAAAAAGGAAACCGCCTCGTTAGGCCACCTTCTCACTCTCGAGACGTTGCATTACTTTCTGATGGACTGCGATCTACACCTTTTTCTCACCCGCGTGACTTTCAATAACGTGTCGCAAGCAACTCCGCTTCACTTCCTCCCCCCCCCCCTCTCCGCTTTATTCTCGTATCTCCGCTCCTATTGGTCACACCGCCCAGGTTGCACTTTCACACGCACTGTTATTTCAGTGTAGAGCGATAGAGAGTAACATCACGCACGACAACAAGATCGTGCTGTCTTACCAGTGAACGCGTCGCATTCCGACGTACCTTTCTTTTCATCTATTTCGACTATCTTTTTGTGACGCTCTATTCTTCGGCTTCGCCAAACAAAACGAAGCCGTCAAAATATATTTATTGTTTTCTTTAACTCACATGCTTTCACTGTTTTGACGTCGTTTGCACATCCACCTGCGTACAAGTGTACCATACTGCTTCTCAATCGTTTCTCGCTTTGCTCTCATTTCTCCTTCTTCGTCTTTGTTCTCCATTTTTGCTGGAAACAGACATTAGCGCTTCTTTCTTGGGTATCTTTTTTCTTTTTTCCTTTCTCTTTCGCATTTGACCGTTTGGAGGCAGGGTAGACTTAGAAAAAAAACGGCAAAATCTATTTTTAGAACAGTAAAAGAGGCGGAAAAACCGTTTTCTGCTAGCTGCTGTTTCTTTCTTTCTTTCCTTTTCTCTGGTTCTCGTCTCCACTACTATGAAAGCCACTCCCTCCATGGAGGCTAAGCCACGACGGCACGCTCTGCCCTCCTCCCGCCTTCATCCCCCGCTGGTTGAGGTGACGGTGGAGGAGGGGGCGCATGCGTGGCCTGACTGGCAGCTGTTCTCTCCACAGCCGCGGCAGCCACCCTTCACGCCTGACACGCCGCACCGCTCCAGCACCGACGCCGACTCCCCCACGTACGCCGGCTCCTCGTGTGGCGGTGGTGTGACCGACATCAGCAGCCAAGAAGATGAAGCCGATGGTGGCAGCGGTGTGTCCTTTAACGGCGAGCACCGCCACGGCACCGTGCGACGTGGCCCGCAGGTGAGCACGGTGGCGCTGCTGGCCTTCGCCATGTGCTTCGGCGTCTGCCTCGTCGGCCTCTTCGGCTTTCTGCCCATCTACTTTATCAGCGTCCGCGACGTATCGGCGGCGGTGCAGATGGCGCAGCGACAGGCCGTGGCGAGCATGGTGGCCTCCGCCTCAACCTCTGTCAGCCGACTGCCCAACATCATCAAATTTGTGCTCGCCGCCTACATGTCGTCCTTTGAAGGGTCGCTGCTGTGTACGCGGCCGAATGAGACGGAGACGCTCTTTTACCTCGCCAACGTCATCGGCCAGGAGCGCTTCCGCGACTTCACGACGTTTATTTCCGGTGTGCACGCCGTGCACGACCACGAGTGGTTTATCGGCGTCACTGCGGCCGTGAAGAACGTGTCGGTGGCGTCGGTGGTGGGGGCCGGAGAGGAGCCGGCAATTTTGTACGCAGTGGATGGCAAGAGCCACCTCCTCGTCTCACCGCGCGAGGTGGTGATCGACTTTGGTGAACGGGTGAAAGACTACGTGCACATGCGCAACAAGAGCGTCCCGTTTGATCGCCCCGACACCGCCGCTGAGGTGCGCAACATGTCGCTTGAGCCAAGTCAGGACTTGATTGCCAGCTCGCTGGTGCCGACCGAGGTGTGGGTGCCGTGGAACTACTCGCAGATGTTTGCCTACTTCAGCCTCGTCGTGCCGCTCAGCCTGCCAGCGGAGTACGGCATCTGCACCTCATTTTTGGAAGGTGGGCTGCGCAGCGACTACATCGCCAGGATCGTCCGTGATCACTTCCGTTACGCGATTCGCCAGCACGGGTGCTACATGATGGTCGACCTTGCTCGTGATCTGGTCGTCGTGAACTCGTGGAATCAGTCGTTTGTCAGCACCGCGGCACTCGAGCCGACGTACACCCCTTTTCACGTGGACGCCATCGAGCACCCGCTGATGCGCGCCGCCGTGAGCGTGCTGGCGCAGCCGCAGGACCTCCGCAGCGTCGCGGAGAGGGTCGCGGACATGCAGAACGAGGAGCTCCCCTTCACCTTCCAAGGGAAGAAGGCGGTGCTGCGTGTGTCGCCGATACGAGTCCCGCACGGCATCAACCTAATGTTCCTCTCCGTCACGATCCAATCGGACTTCTTCACCGGGATCGACCGCACCATGAGCGCGCTCATGTACACCATGGTCGCGGCGGTGCTGGCGACCGCCGTGGTGAGCTACATCGTCGCCGTTTACCTGCGGTGCGCCATTCGCCAGCTCACCGTGGCCCTGCGCGCGTCGTCGAAGCTGCAGTTCACGCCGGACATCGGGTGTGACAAGACGCCGCACTCGCACATCATCGAGCTGGAGGACGTGGAGACGGCCTACGCGCGGGTGCAGCAGCAGCTCATGATCCTCAAGACAGTGCTGCCCTGTGCACTGCTTATTAATGAGGGGGAGGAGGCCCTCGACGACCTCGACGACGCCGACAACTCGAACGGCATCTCCCGCGAAGACATCGGCGGCAGCGATGCGGAAAAGCGGAGGAGTCGGCACGGCTGGAACCACTCGTCGAGTGGGACTTCGGCGGTGCGCAGCGAAGCGGACACCGTCGCCAGTGTCAGCGTGCACAGCGCCGCCGCGTCATCAGAGGAAAAAGAGGAGGAGAAGGAAGAGGAAAAGGAGGAGGGCTCTGAGAGCAGCGGCAGCAACTCCCATGCGACCGTTGAAACCTACTCCGGTGGGGAACAGACAAACCACAGCGCCTCACGGGTATCGCGGCGGTGGCAGCAAAACGTGGTCCTCAACACAAAAGTGTTCAACGAAAAAGTGAACGTCTTCCACAAGCGCTACTGCACGATCGTGTGGATTTGCCGTTACTACACCGTCGGCGTCGATGAGGCGGCGCTGGACAACTTCTTTAGAGTCGTCTACGCCGCCACGATAGAGTTCAAAGGGTGCATCCAGTCGCTGCGGCCCGACTACGTCGTCGTCACCTTCAACGCCCACACCTCTCTTCCACTGCACGCCAAGCTGGGGTGCGAGATGGCGCTGGCCATTCGCCGCCGCCTGTCGCTCTCCGTGAAGGAGCAGATCACGACGGTGGTGGACACGAACAACTTCCTCGTCGGCACGTGCGGCAGCGAGACGGGGCTGAAGAGCCGCGCAGCGTTCGACCTGATGCCCTTCATCGCCATCGACCAGCTGATGCGCACCAAAGGCTACTATCAGGTGGTGGTGACACAGTCCACTGCAAAGCATCTGGAGTCGTACGAGACGGTGCCGCTGGACGTCCTGCTGATCCCTTTTCACGAGGCACCCTACACGCTCTACGAGCTGCGGGAGGTGACGGGGGCGGCCGACATCGCCGCGATGCAGCACACCGCCGAACTCTTTCGCAGCGGCTTCCAGCGGATGCGGGTGGGCGACTACGTCCACGCACTGAAATTCTTCACCCGCGTCGACGCGGCCGACGCGGCGGCGCAGCGGCTGAAGCTGCTCTGCATCAAGAGCATCCGCGAGGGCAACAAGGAGAGCTACATGAGCCGGGTGCGGCAGCCGAAGCTGCGCATCCTGTCTCGGGTCGTGCACCTGCGCAACACCTCAAACTTCCACCTCTACGCCGTGCGTATGTGGAAGCAGGCGCAGATCGGCGGCTTCTTCGCGGCAGGGCCTTTTGTGCGGGCGCCAACGAGCGAGATGGCGGCAGCGGCGCGGGAGAGGGCTGCGTTCGAGATGAGCCTGCGGGACGAGCAGCATGACCGCGGTGGGGGCCACGGCGCAGCCGCAACGGAGGGCGGGATAGCGGGTGGCACGTCTGCTGCCTCGCTGACGCAGGCATCGTCGCTCACGGCGCCGTCACCGGACCGGCCCACCCGGCAGTGGGGTATGGACGGGACAACGGAGGAGTCGAGCCGCAGCAACGCGCTGAGCCCTGATGAGAGGGGTGGGGCACTGATTGAGTGGATCGACTTCCACTCCGCCTCTGACACGGACGACGTGGAGGAGATGACCGCGCGGGGGGTGGCCTCGCCCACCACCGCCACCGACGCCGTTCCCCTGTGCCTGTTGGACAGCAACGGTAAGAAATGGAACCGTGCGTTGAAGGCCGATCACGCCGGACACGCCAGCGTCGTCTACCAGGCGATGGCCGACGACGGCGTGCAGGTGGCGATCAAGTTCCTGCCCAAGAAAAACCGCAGCATCCCAGAGGCGCGGCTGTACAACGAGATCATGGTGATGTCGAAGCTGAAGCACCTGAATATCGTCCCCTACATTTCGTACGTGTGGACGGCGGCGCACATCGGCATTGTCATGGAGTACGCCCCAGGCGGCTCGCTGCGCGACGTCATCGCCGGCTTCGGCGCGCTGCCGGAGTCGCTGGTACGGCGCTACATGGTGGACATTCTGCACGGCCTCGCCTACCTGCACCGCGGCGGCATCACCCACGGCGACGTCAAGCCGCACAACATTTTGCTCGGCGCCGATGGCGTGTGCAAGCTGTCCGACTTTGGGTCGACGGTGTGCGAGGCGTCGGACCTGGCTCGATCGAACGGCATGCTCGAGTTTCGTGGGACGGCGGTGTACACCTCGCCGGAGGTTGCCTCCGGGCAGCTGCCCACTGCCGCCTCCGACATCTACTCCTTGGGCATCTCCTTCCTCGAGATGCTGATGGGTCGGCTGCCGTGGCAGTGGGCAGAGCCGCACTTGCACGTGAAACACGGCGACTGCCTGACGGTGCGGGAGGTGGCGTTTGTGCAGTGCGTCGGCCGCGGTGATATCAAGCCTGTCATCTCGAAGCGCCTTTCCGCGGCGGCGCAGGAGTTCGCTGACGCGTGCTGCCGCACCTCCCCGACGGAGCGGCCCACCGTCTCCCAGCTACTCTCCCTCCGCTTCGTGCTGTGACGCGGAATGTGACGTTGTGTGTGAGCGACACGTTTTGCTTCGTTAGTTTTGTGAATCGGTTCTTCTTCTTTTTTGTCTCCTCTTCTTCTTTTTTTATGCACAAACTCACCAGCGTTTTTTTTTTCTTTCCTTCTTTTCATTGGCCTGGTGATCGAAGTGCTTGCGTTTGGGTCCATGCATGACAGCCTGTCGGTATGTCAACAGCAAACAACAGTCTTCACACACAAAGCAACAACAACAACCACAAGAGATTCTTGAGCTTCTCTGCTTGAGTAAAGATGAAAACTGCTCGTGCTGGACGGCAGGTCTGATAGTTCAAACAGGCACACCACCACGCACACACACACAGAAAAACAAAACACCACTTTTATTGTTTTGCATTTGTCGCGTGGAAAGAGTGTCAATTTTCTCTGTTGTTTTTCTTCCCTGCCAGATCTGGAAGGCTTTCAGTTTCAAACGCAAGACAAGAGGGATTTGTGAATGCACAACCCCGGTATGTTTTTCCTTTTTTTTCCCCTTTCCTACTTCTCATCGTCTCTCACCGTCCTCTCGTCTTGCCTACGTACTCCCCGCAAACAGACACACATGGGAGAGAGGGAGAGATGGCCCTCTGCGGTTTTACGTGGTGAGATCATTCTGGGTTATGTGACACTACAAAAAAACAATAGCTATATACGAAACACTTCTGTGTACTCAGATCTTTAGTAGTACTGTTCCCTTTTAACCTTCTCGTTTCCCTCAATTTTTTTTTTTTGCGGGAATCGTTGAACCTGGGATGAAAATGCCGAGCAACAAAAGATGCAGCTTAGCGTACGAGGCAAGCAATGCGGTAGCTTATGCAGAAGGCCATGTTTCCGACCTCGCAGAGGAGCTGTCGAAGCTCCTAGCCGAGCCGCACCGCTTTCCGGTGATTCTAGTAAGTGGGCACTCGTCCAGTGCCGTGGTGATGCTGTACCGAGCGCTACCCGCTGTTGCCTTCCACGCGTATCGCCAGCGTTGCAGTGCCGAGGACGTCGATGCAGCGACGGCGGCAGTGAAGGACACGCCACCACTGCCGAGTCGACTTGCAGCTGTGCGACTCGTGACGCATAACGGTGCATTCGACGGCCCCCGAGTGTGCGCTGAGCAACGGCAGTTTGTCGACGTACTGCACCGCGGCGACAGGAAGCTGCCTTTTGACAGCACACTGACAGGTACACCCGCAGAGGAACCAGAACAGAATGCTGAAGCGGCGTTGTGTGCATACGCCCACCCCGCCGCGTCCGGCGAGGCGTCCCGCCGTGCATCTACGCACGCGTACACAGAGTTCTTCTTCCGCTACCTGGAAGACAAAAGACGGCTTGGCTTCGCCGGCGTGAGGGGGCCGTTTTCTGAAAGCGTTACGCCCAACTCAGCAGGGTCAAGCGAGGACTCGGCGGGAGGTGACGAACGTGCGCGTGGTGCACCGCTTTCAGCCGCCGCCGCCGCAGCAGCAGCACCCGTGTCGGAGGCGCAAGACGCGAGTGACCCACGTGACTTGGCCGACCTTGATGCAGGGTTGTCGAGTGCACTCCTGCAGGACGAGGGACGGGTCCATTGGGTGGTTCCGCTGTGGTTGGGCACGGATCCGCGGAAGGTGCGCAACATGCTTGAGGCGTGGCGTGATGTGTTGGGCGGCAGGCTTGCCTGTGAAACAGCCACCTTGGTGCTGTTCCTCAACACCGATGTTGTCTCCGCGAAATGGTGTAGGGGCGGCCCACTGCTGCTCAACAGTCAAGGGGCATCGGGAACACCAGCACCTCCGGTTTTTCAAACCAGATCAGCAGCACAGACGTCAAGCGCGAGTTGGAGGGTACTGGCGGACTCGTCGCTGATTGCAGCAGAACTGTGGCATGTCGCAAATCACACGCCGTTGCTGGACAAGCTGCGTGGGGAGACCAACGTGAGCAGCACAACAGCGCCGTCAAACACGTTTCGTCCGGCAGACAACACAACTCCTCGGCACATCTGCGTACCATACCTCCTGTGCCGCTTTAACGTGAGTAAGCGGTTCAGTTTTGACGGATCTGTGCTGACCCAAATACTTCGGTGCGCAGACCAGTTGACGAACGGCGCGCCACGTCAAACAACAAAACTGCCCAACCGTCGAAGTTTCTTCCCCCAACGACGGAGCCCTGCGAGCCCGGCGTTTTTCGCGCGCCGGCCAAGCTGGGAATGGCTGCTGCCGTGTACGGGGCCGCCTCAGCCGGGTCTGTCCTTGTCCACCCATCCCGACGCTGCCAGCGGAGGGAGCACCGGCAGCGGCGGCTATTTTACGGCTACAAACACCGCAGCAGAGGCCATTTTTCCATGTATTCTTGTGCGTGACGTCGGTGACCGCGACGCCGAATTTAAGCGCGCGAATCGGCGGAACACCGTGAACGCAGCGGCCTTGCGGCTGCTGCGCGCTGCTGCTGCTGCAGCTACGACGCAGGCGACGTCGCGCGACCCAATCCGCGCGACACCCGAGATACCGCAGCCGCGCTACTACGCTCCATGCGTCGCGGATGCCGGCTCCCCACTCACAGTGGACGGGTGCCTCTCCGATATCTTCGTGCTCGAGTTTGTGCCGGACTGTGCGACGGGCCACGAGTGGAAAAGCTGGGTGAGGTGGCTGTTGAATCACCCGCCTAACGCAGCAGCAGGCGTGCTGCAGCGGCACCGCCACGCCGCATCGATGCAGCTTGTGCGTGTAACCGAGACCTTTGTGCACGCATCGCTGCCGAGCCGCAGCGCAACGCAAGCGCTCACGCACGCCGTGCTGCAGCTTCTGTCGGTGTCCGGCCGTGGCCGTGGCATCATGCAATGGCCGATGCTCGATGCTCGTGAAGGCCACCGCCACCCGCGTGTTGCCTTCGTCCTGACGCACGAGATGTTCCACCACCCCTATCGCTTGCGAAGGTCGCCCTGCAGCGACAACGGCGGCGACGACACGCGTAGCTTGAGCAGAGGGCAGTTCGACGTGGCTGACAGAAAAACGGACGCCTTCCACAACAACCAAACACACGGGTCCTTTGCATCCGAAAACGCTGAGGAAAGGGATGGAGCTGCGGGCTTTAAACAGCAGCAGATGGACTTCAGTCTGACGTACACCATAGCAGCCATCTTGAAGTGGCTGAAGCCCTTCGGCTGGGTATTGGTGTGGCAGGAAGACCATCGACGCTGGCCCACCGCGGTGCCGCCGCCGTGCATGAGCGAGTTGAAGCAGGAAACCTTCACGCAGCACTTCGGTCGCAGAGCGGCGGCGAGCGCCGCCGGTGCTCGGCTCACTCCGGGACCGGCATCCGCTGTTGCGCTGTCCGGTGACGCAACGGCCTTGCAGAGACGTGTGGCGTCGGAGTTGGAGGCCTGGCGGCAGGAGCAGCGACAGCGCCACCACGTGTGGTACGACTTGGATCCGTCCACTCGACCAGCAGCCGGCCAACGCACGTTGCCCTCATCTTCACACGCGTGCGCGACGGCCGAGGACGCGCTCTTCGCCCAGAGCCTAGAGCGTGGCCTGCACAGCCCGCACTTCCCCTCCCCGTTTACGAGCCTCGATGTGTGGCAGGCGTGCGTCGTCCGCGAAGGAGCTGGGATGCATCTGTGGGAGGGTCAAACAGTGTTCCTCGACAGTGGGCAGCACGGCACCATCGTCGCCTTCAAACCACCACCCGCGAAGCTCTTCACGCCGTGGACGGCACACCGTACGGAGCAGGAGCGACAGCTGTGGCGTGGGCAGCAGCAGCGGCACGCCGCTTTTGTCCGCTACTACACGTGGCGGCATCGGCTCTTCAGCCAGCCCGGCGGCCACACCCGCTTTTCAGACGCCGCCTTTTCCGGACTTCCAGCGTACGTGACGCAGCGTGAGCAGGCGGTGTTCCCGGTAGTGCAGCTCGCCGAGCAGGCAGCGGAGGTAGCTGAGATGGCCCACGATGGCGTCGATATGGCGCACCTACCCCAATCGCCGCGGGCAGGCAAGTTGGTGCATGTGTTGCCAACGAAGGTCGACACCATTCCCGTGGCGTACCCCAGCGTGTGTGTGGCGACCGTGGCGGATCAGGAGCGTTGGTACACGGCACACCCGCATCGCTGGCGGCCGTCGTGGCTCCTGACCGATGCTTCCTGGCAGCTCACCATGACCCACCACGTCCACCCAAACGCCGTGACGGTGCTGTCCCTCCCGCTCTCCCCGCACCGGGTGGAAACGTGTGTGACGTTCTTCATGGAGCGCATCTTCGGCGCTGCGGCACACCCACTGCGCCGGTCGCGGCTGCCGGCGGCGTTTGTGTGCGGAGTGCCGCCTCACATCGTGGCGGCGATGGAGCGTCTCAGTCAGCGGTGGGCGGAGCTGCACCGCGACGCACGCCGTGAACAGGCAATGCGTCCGCCCGCAACCTCGGCGGCGCAGCGCAGTGCGCAAAACTACCCAATTGGGGATATTCGTTGGCCATCTTTTGTGCGGGAATCGATGCGATCCACTTAGTCTTTCCGCAGATAGCTTTTTTTTTCTCCCCTCTTCTCTCAGCAATTTTGATCGTGTCTGTTGCCTTGATTTCACTCTGCTCTACTTAAATCACCTCTCGTTGGTGTCTGCTCAAAACAGTTGAAGGTGATGTAACTGAAAGTTCGGAATTGTCGGGCAACCCAAATGAAGTCTTCCTGATGCTCCACGTTTTTTTTGTAGGAGCATTGCCGCATACTTCCATTGCCCCCCCCCAAAAACAACAACAACATCAGAGCTCAATACGTGAGCGCGGGAGAGAGCTCGGCTACGAGAGGAACAGACTCTCTCTTCATGCAACAAGTACACGTGCTGCTCTCCTCGTAACGCATCGATGCCGATTTGTTCCTTTCTTTTTCGTCCCGTTGACGCACCAAAGTTCTCTCCATGTTCTGCATTTCTTTTCCACTTTCTTCCTTTCTCTCTCTCTTTTTTTTTTTTACTTCCGCTCTACCTCATACAGGAGCGCTTCTCGTGTTGATGAAACCTTGTATTTCACTCTTCTATTCTCTTCGTGCTCAGTCTGAACTGTAAAGTACAATCGGACTACAACTACAAACGCCTTACACCCGCGCATTTTGAGTTGGTTAAACAACAACAACAAAAAGGAACGGAAGTTTATCGCTCTTCGTTCCAGTTGAGCCAGCTCATTGTGCTTGGTCAACAACAGTAGTGTTTTGTTTTTCTCTTCCGGGGTTAGACTATTTTTTGCTTTCTGTTTTCCTTTCACGGCGTGACAGAAATACACACACACACACACACACACACACAGAACAACAACAGAGCTGCTTTTGCTTCTTCCCCCTTTTTTTTTCTTGTTTTGTAGCAGTGTGTTTCGCACGAGATCCGCCAGACTCACAGAGGAAAAAAAAGTAGTTTGGTCTCCCAAGCGCGTTGCTTTGTTGCCTCTTGACCCCAGCGACGGTCTTCTTTTCTGCGTTCTCTTCTCTCCTTTTCTTCCCACGCCTTTTGTCTTTTCAACCTTCAGATATCTCCTCTCAAGTACTGTCACTGTGTATATATATATGAGTTTGTTTCGTTTCCCCCTCTCTTCACGAATTCGTTTTGTTCCTTCGTTTTGTCAAAGCCACTTGCTCTTCGACCCACTGGCTTTTTTTTTTTTGTACCGTGCTCCTACAGAGGAGGATCTATTTGAAGGAATCGAAATACGAAAGGAGGCTGGGTGATTTCTTTTTTTAATATTTTTCTTTTTAATCTGACTCACTTACCTTCTCTTTTGGCTTCTCTTTCTTTCTTATTTCTCCTCTCTTTTCACCATCAAAGGGTACTTGTCTCTTCTTCTTTTGCATTTTAAAAAAAACTCAAACAACGCTTAAACGCGAGACGAGAGACTGTTGTTTCTTTGTTCACCCTTTTTTTTTCTCGCTTGATTTGTGGCTAATTTGGTTGTACTTGTCTCCCTCAGTAGTCGCTGCAACAAAGACCACAAACGTGCGTTCTCTACACACCCGACGCCAGCAGACAACAACACCAATATCAACAACAAGTCCACTCTCTCTGAGGCCCGCTGTACAACTTAAACGGAAGACTTCGTGCTCCGATTTCACCTTAAAGATAGTCCTGCAAGCGTCCCTTGTTTTTCTTTCTGTGTCTCTCCGATCCTCTGTGCATACAAAGATACACTCTGCGAATCTGACGGCATTTCTATATAGGGGTGTTTTTTCAGCTAAAATAGAAAAACAAAAAAACAGTAGAGTTACGTGCTGCTCTTGTTGCATCTCTTCTCCCCTCTCTCCTTTAAGCTACACATTTCCTTTTTTTTTCTTTCCTTTCCTTTCTTCACCCTTCGTTCTTGTTTGTTTCGTTTTCCGTGAAAGAGCTACTTGTCCCTCTTTCTACCGAAAATACTAAAAAGAAGAGTCACCGGAAGAAAAAAAGGGAAATAACGGGAGGGGGCACTTGCTTTCATCCGCTCGTTTTTGTTTTCCGTTTCAGCTCTTTTCTTGTCTCCCCTTTTTTGCCTCCTTTCTTTAAAAAAAAAAAACCCGCGTTCCTTCTGTGCTTCTCGTTGCATTCGTTCTTCCAGAGAAAACGAATCTGCAGAAGCTCCTTTGACTTCTTTTTTTTTTGACCACTTTTTCGTCACATATTTTGCAGGTACATCAAAAAACGCTAAAAACCAAAACATACTTGTACATTAGAGAACCTTTCCTTGCTTTTTTTGCTATACACTTTCTCTTCTCTACAGTTGTAGGTTCCAGCGCTTTTTTTCGTGTAGCCGGAAAACTCCGTTTTTTACTGTCTTTTTTTTTCTCGCCTTTTTTAAAGCATATTGTGTACCGCTTTCTTCTTCTTCGCGTGCGTGAGTTTGTGTTCTCTCTTTCATTAAGACGAAAGTTGAATAAGGTGCAACGAAACACACGCAGCCAACTTTTTTCTTTCTTAAATTGTTTTCCTATACACTCTTGTCGTCATTTTTTTTCCTTTCTGCTCTCGCTCTTTCCTCGTTAAAAGATTCGTTAGTGTTTTGTTGTCTTTTCCTTCTACTGCCTTCGTCGCTTTCTTCGTTAGCTCTCGCATCACGCTTGTTTCTCTAGTGTTGTCGAGAAAGCGAGCTCTTTCATCTGTATTTTTTTTTAATTTTCATTGGTTCTCCCGTTTCAGTGTTCGTGTTGTATCTAAAAAAAACACAAACGCTTGTTACTTGATTGCAGTGAAGAACAACACTACACGGATTCTTGTTATTTTTGCATTTTGTTTTTTCCTCTTTTCTCTCTTCCGTTCCTCTTCTTTTTTTTTAACGTGTTTAAAGAACTTAAAGCGTTTTGCTACGCAGCTTAGACTGTACAGAAATCTCTTTCCAACACAAAAAAGCACTTGAAAATGCCGGGCCGCAACAACAACCAGCGCACCGACATCATCATCGACGGCCGCAAGCCGTGCAGCTCGAGCAACAGCACCGGCGACGATGGCGTCACCTCGCACGCAAATGAGATCGTGTCGCCAAACACCGTCGCTGCATCGACCGGAGTGCCTGATGTGTCCGGCGCCTCCACACCTGCCACTGTGGCAGAAGAGGTCGCTGACGGCCGCGCTGCTGTGCCGCCGTCCAACACCCGCCTGCCGGCCTCAAACGCCCAGGCACGCGGCGCCGTGACGGCGAGTGTGTGGTACGACCCAGCGGCGTCAAGTTTTGCAACGGAGCAGCATTCCGTCGTGCGGGTGCTGCACACCGGGGACCAGAACAACAATCTCACGCCTACGGTGAACCACACGCGACTGTCAACCTCCGCCTCGCACGGCGCCGACCCCTCGCTGCTGAACCTGCAGCACAGCCACGGCACGAACAACTTTTCCATGCCCAACACGGGCTCGACGACGATCCGCAACACGACGCTGCCGGCTTACATCCAGTCCGGCTTCAACACAAGCAACGGGGCGAACAGCGTCAGCCTCTCCAAGTCACTGCAGAAGCCGCTTGGCGACGACGACTCTGAGCCGGGCGACTTTGCCGATGACCGCCGGCTGATGGTGCGCAACCCGCTGAAGGGCAACGTGGGTCGTGTGAGCCGCTTCAGCAGCACGTCCGACTCCGACCTCGACCGCGCCGAGGTGACGCCGGAGATGCTCGCGATGCCAACGTCGTCGGACCGCAAGTCGAGCGGGGAGACGGGCGGCAACCGCGGCGACGTGTCGGCCTTTGCGATGGGTGCCGACGGCGCCGCGCAGGGTCTCATGGCGGAGCTCGAGGAGGGCCCAGACGATGACAAGCGACTCAGCTTGATTGAGGTGCACTCGCTGGATTCCGAGGACGAGCCGTCGACCGTCGAGGAGCGCGAGCCGCACGTGTGCTGCACCTTCTCTAGTCTGCCCGCCGTCGCCTTCATCATGTGCGTCGGCGCCGTCGTGGTCGGTCTGCTGGGCTTCCTGCCCTTCTACTTTGTCGGCGTGCAGTCGAACTCCCTCACCACCGGCTACCTGCTGAGTGAGGCGATGAAGGGTGTTGCCTCGATCACGCAGAACAGCCTAGCGATGCTGCCCGCCTTTGTGCACATTGTCACCTTCAACTACATCAAGACGCAGACCACGACACTGAGCGAGACGAACTTGCCGACGGATGCGGACCAGCTGCTGACGTCGCTGCTGACGGTGCTGACCCGCTTCAACCAGTCCATCTTCTACATCCGTTTTATCTGGGAGGAGAACCTCTTCACCAACGCCGGGTACACGGAGGACTACAAGGAGGTCTTCGGCGGCTACTCGAACGAGGCGAACACCGTGCCGCTGAACCAGGTCTACGAGGGCAACGTCTCCTTCGTCGAGAAGGCGGACGGGTCGTACAACACCATCCGTGACTTCAACTTCTCGCGCGAGGTGACGATGCCTGGTGGCCCGATGGAGCAGATCGTGAAGCCGTGGGTGCAGAACACGACGAACAACACACGCTGGCTGCTCGCCTCGGACAACGAGACGTCCACCTACTTCAACTTCGTCATGCCCTTCAGCGTGGACGGCGTGCTGGGCTATTGCGAGGCCGGCTCCAGCTCGGACACCGTCATTGGTGAGACGACCACCCTCGTCCCGTTCCTCCGCGAGCACGGCCGCATCTTCCTGATCGACAACACGCGCAACATACTCGTTGGCAACAGCTGGAACCAGAGCCTGCAGACTGTCACGACGGATCCGGTGACGAACCACACCGTCTTCATTCCCACGAAGATCTACGACATCGACGAGGCCATCATCCAGGCAGCGATGCGGCAGGTGAACGCGTCCGGTGGCCTGACCGAGATCATGAAGGACGGCACGAAGCTCGTGCCCTTCCGCTTCGAGGGCGCCGACGCGTCGCTCAACCTGACGCGCGTGTCCGACTCGTACGGCCTCGATCTCATTCTCGGCGTCGTCGTGGTGCGTGCCGACTTCGAGAAGGCCTTCTCGACCGCCCGCACGGCGGTGATCGCCGTGACGGTGGTGGTTGTCGTCATCGCGGCTGTTGTGGCGGTTGTCATTGCGTGGTTCGTGGTGCGCGAGATGAAGCGGCTGATCCCGCAACTCATCCGTGCGTCGAACCTGGAGGTGTCGCGCGGCGACGACAAGGATCACCGCGTGCACGGCTGGCTGGCCTACATCACGGAGATCCGCGGCATCCACGAGGCCTTTGTTCGCGTGGAGAAGAGTCTGCGTGAGATGCGCACCTTCGTGCCGGCGGCCGTCATGACGCAGGCCACCTCCGACGGCTCCCGCAGCGACATCGAGTTCGGCGACGGCAAGACGCGCCGCGTGCGTACCCGCTTCAACGCGAACATTGTCAAGGACAACACGAACGAGTTCTCGCGCGTCGACGTGGCGATGGTGCTGGTGGACGTGCACCGCGCCATGGACACCACCGAGGCGCGTATGATCATGGACATCATCTCGCAGCGCGCCGAGGAGCACACCGGCTTCATCGAGTCCGTCAGCTCCAGCAGCTTCTTCGTCAACTTCGGCACGCAGTCGCAGAACCCGCTGGTGGTGTCGAAGATCTGCAACTTCGCGCTGGAGGTGTACAGCGCGGTGCCGGACCAGCTGCGCAACCACGTCGTCTGCTTCGCCGTCCGCATGCCGTTCCTCGTCGGCACCTGCGGTGCCAAGCACAGCAAGGCTCGCGTTGTCTTCGACACGCAGAAGATGCTCGACATCTCGAAGGTGCTGTGGGACATCGGCTGCCACGTCGCGTCGACCACCGACACTCTCTCCCACTTCGCCACGAGCAGCTCGCAGATTCCATGGTACCGCATCGACTGCGTGCGCTTCCCGGACGAGGTGTCGCAGGTGACCCTGTGCGAGCTGCGCGAGCCGTGCGCACCGCTGCTGGACAACGTGAACATGCCGAAGAAGATGGGCGACGGCCTCTCCAAGATGTGCAAGGGGGAGTACAAGGAGGCGATGCAGATCTTCGACTCGGCGCACAGCGACAACGTGCAGCTCAAGCGGCTCCGCCAGATCTGCCTCGACCGCG
>AUXI01000230.1:0-30876 GCA_000482105.1 Crithidia acanthocephali | reverse complement strand
TGGATGGTGGACGTGCACGTAGCGGCGTGAGGGAGACGGAGGCGATCTGCAGTGCCACCTTAGTGGCGGAGTCACCCATGCGAAGGCTGAAGACGGCACTGCCGCAGAGGAGTGTCAGGCACACCAGCACGGCGTACCCGATCAGCAAGGCTGACATGGGGAAGAGCATCTCTGCCGCCGCGGGACGATAAACCGTGATTGTGTGCGTGTGTGTGTGTGTGTGTGTGGGTGTGTGGGTGGGTGGATGACTGTATGACTGCACGGCTCCGAATGCTTGGGATGGAAGAAGGGGAGGGGGGGGAGGTGAATTCTTCGTTTCTGTGTTAAATCGTTATGTTTACTATTTTACAAAAAGAAAAGGAGTCAAGTAGCTAACATGCAATGGCGGCAAAAAAAAAAAGATGCTTGCTACTAGTGTGTGCTTTTTGTTGTGACTTTAAAGGTTATAATGATAACGCAGAGACGAAGGAAAAAAAAAAGAAGACGGTATACGATCAAAAAATTACGTCGCGAAAAAAGATTGACGAACCCAGCTCCCACTCTCGTTGCAGCAAGGGAGGAGAACAACAATCAATCAAAAAGGAGCAGGAGGATACGTGCGTTGAGGCTCAAAAAAAAAGAGAAAACAAAAGAGGATGCTGAAATAGTAAGAAGGTAAAAGGCCACTGACACAGAAAAAGAGAGAGCGTAAAAAAAAACGTGTGTTCAGAAAAAAAAGTTAAAAAGAAAAAAAAGAAAAACAATAATTCACACGGCCAAACAAAAAAAAAGAAAAAGATTTTGTTGTGTTTGTTTCAATAATAATAAAAAGGAAGAACGAAACAGATAGGAGGAGTAGACGCGGTAATGGGGTTGGAGTCAACAACTAGCCAGCGTTGCGAGTATTAGAAAATAGAGGTTAGCAAGCGATACGAAAAAGAAAGGGTCGAAACTCTTCCGCTAAGACGACAAGAACATATAAATAAGCCTAAAACGACAAGGTAGTTTGGAACAGTGCGGCAGTCTTGAATTAAAGAGGAAAAAAAAAAGAACTAGAGCGTGTCAAAAGGCCAAAGAAGAATAACAGCCACTCGCTTAAAAAAAAAAAAGAACACTGAGGAAATGTCAATGAAGCAGAGCGTTTAGGTATAGAGTTCGCGTCACGTTGCCGAGGGTGGACGAAAGGAAGAAGAAACAAGAAAAATGAAAATGGAAAGGTTCGATCGATCCGAGAGAAAAAAAAAAGGATGGTCAGCGCGTCTCGCCGCTGTAGCTGGTTGAATCTTGCTGTTATTTTGTTTTTCTTCCCTCCTTTCGTTTCGTTCTTTCTCAGGGCTACAAGACGGGACTGAAGAGCCGGTGAAAACCAGCTCTTAAACAAGTACGAAACACGAGAAACAGAGAAGAGAGAAACCTTAAAGAAGGGTAGATGCACTACTAATGATAATAATAATGATAATAAAAACAGTGTTAGTCGTTAAGGAGGGGAGAAAGAGACACGATGGTGAACCACAAGAGTGCTCTGCGTACGTTTTGAGATGGAAAATAGTGAAAAGGGGTAAGAGGGGGAGGGGTGCGAGGAGCAGGTTTCGCTGAAATCTGTTTGTAGAACTACGATAGCTGGCGTTTGTCACTTTTTTCTTTTTGTCTTTCTTTTCCCCCAGCGCGAACACATCAAATGTGAAGGTCAGCTGTTGAGGTTAAAGTCGTGGAGCGCACAAAACGAAAAGAAAGAAAGAAAAAAAGCTTGGAGGGAAACACGAAAGCTGCGACAAACAAAGAAAGCGAGAAAGGAGTGGATTCTTTTTTGCTTTCTTGCAGAGAAGAAAGCAAAAGCCACTCGGAGGGGAGGGGGGGGAAGGGGTCTGAATAATAAAAATGAAAATAAAAAAAGCCACGTCAAAGTAGACCCGCGACGCTGATAGCACTCTTCGTTTTCTTTTTCTTTTTTTTTTTTCGCACCGGCAGTTAGTGTGGTTTAGTGTTTTGCTAAACAGGAAGTGCTGGGTGGAGAGGAAAAAAAAAGAAGGCGGGGAGGCTTTGCAACTCAACGGCACGAGCTACAGAGGTTTTATGATTATTTTACTTTGTTATACCTTTGTGGCTTACGAGAATGGGTCGAGTAGAACAGTTGGGGGAAGTGGTTAACAGTTGTGCACGTGCGTGATCGGTGAACACATGTAAAAGTCAAGGAGGAGTAAGGCAGAGCGAGAGAAAAAAGAGAGAGCAAGCTAGGAAAATATAGTGCAGTGGCAAGCAAAAGCGTTGTAACACAATGAAAAAGCATTGAGCTTGTTGGAGAGGATTGGTGTCCCGAGTCGATCGATCTTTTTTTTGTTCTTGAGGATCGTTCATCGCACACCACGGCTTTGTTGTTGTTGTTGTTGTTGTTGTTGTTTGATTGTTTCCCCCTCAACTTCCTTCTGCAAACTTTGGTGATTGCTCACTGTACTCAAGTCGTGCTTCTTTTCGATTTCCGCCAGCGTTGTCAGTACACACACGGACGGCTCTGACACAAAAAGAACAGACGCACTTCTTTTTTTCTTTTGGTCACTCAGCTGTCTGTGTGCCGACAAGGCCCTCACGCGGAGTATTTTTCTGCAATACGGCTTCGAAGGCGTTGCGTATTGCCCCAACTTCAACTTTATTCACAGCATTGTGTGTGTGTGATGTTTTTTTTTATTATTATTTAAGGTTGCAGCCGAGACATCGAATCATCCCACTAGTTAAGTGCTGAGCTGCGCAGAGAAGAAAAAAAAACAAATAATTGAAAAAAAATGTTAAAAAAGTTAGCTGCGAGAGGGAACGGTTGCACGCAAGAAGACGCATAATGATGTGTTGATAGGGCAATCGAGATCAAGACACGTCGACAGGTGTGTGATTTTTCTTCTTGTTGTGCACTTCACCGCTCTAGCAAAAAAAAAAACGAGAGGGAGGGTTATAGAAAGAGAGCCGGCGCTGCGCAGTGTATAGTGCGGCTACGCCAATGGAAGTAAACATAGAGTGAAAGAAGACAATAGTACAATAAGCTCTGCGAAAGGGAAGAAGCAGCCATAAAAAAGCAACAAAGAAACAATCAAGACGCACAATAAAACGCAATTCGTAAACAATAATAGGAGTAAAAAAAAAATTAACTGATGTATGTGTCCATCAGGAACAAATAAAACAATAAAACCATAACCGGAGTAAAAATCTAAAAGCAACATAGAACGACACAGCTCCAACGGAAAAAAAAGAGCAGAGAGAGCGGGCGTACAGGAGCGATCTTGTTGTTGTTATTGTTGTTTTAAGAACGTTGTGATTGCGTAGATGCACATCACAGCTCGCTCATGTAAAACAGTCTCAAGCCCTTCTGCTTGCTTTTACGTAAAGAAGAAAGGGTGATCTACGGCCTCCCACGAGATCGGCCGCCGCTGCGGAGTCTCCTGCAGACACGCAGTGATCAGCTGGTACGCCTCGAGCGACGGGAGGTCCGCCTGCTGGACTCGGACCTGCAGGGAGCCGTTGGCAATACTCTGCACAAAGCGCACATCTGAGAGACCGTGCACCGGTACCCACTCGACAACGGGGGCGTCAGCAGCACGCTGCGACTGCGTGGTGGAAGTTGACGGCCGCTGCTGCGGTGATGGTGAAGCCGCCGGACCGGTGATCTCCGTCGCCGAAAGCTGTATGCTGTGGAGTTTCTTCGTGAGTGCGTCGGCGGCTGTCACGCCGTAAACGTCGCTGACGGCGTTGGTCGCGATATCCTCCATCACCATGTCCGCCGTCCGTGTCGGATCATTGCCGCCTGTAGCCGCCGCTGCGGTTACTGCACCGCCGCTCGTGGTGGCGGGGGCGGGGCCAGTCAAGAAGGACCCGCCGGGCACCGCAGGTAGCCCCGCACCCTTCCGCATCACCCACGGCTGTCGACCCGTCAGCATCTCGTACAGGGTGATACCAAAGGACCACATGTCACTCTTGGCGCTTGGCGGGTCGCCCCGCGCCACCTCCGGGCTCATGTACGCCGGCGTGCCGCGCAGGTGGAAGACGTCGCCACCCGACGACCGCGCGTTTGCCTTCGTGACACTCGACCCGAAGTCGCTGAGGCGGCAGCCGCCATCCGAGGCGAGCAAAATATTCTGCGGCTTGAAGTCTGCGTGGACGACACCACTGCGGTGCAGGTACGCCAAACCACGCAGCGAGTCGGACGCGTACCGCCGTGCCACCTGCAGCGTCATGCCAGTGGGAAAGGCCGACAGCGCGCTGTGCAGGCTGCCGCCGGACATGTAGTCCATGATGATGATCATGTACGACCCGACGTGTGCCCACCCAATGTGGTGTACGATGAAGTCGCTGAAGAGCTTGCAGGCGGTGTTCACCTCGCTGACGACATCCGCCAGCTGCACGTTGGTGGCCGCCAGGTGGATGCACTTGAGTGCCATGAGGGAGCCGTTCTCCGAGATAGCCTTGTAGACCTCCGCGAAGGCGCCGCTGCCGATCATCTCTGGAAACCGATGCCACCGCTCGTTTTTGTGGTCCGTGATGACGAGCGGGAGGCCGTCCTCGCTCATGTCCGTCCGCCCGGTGTCGCCAGCGCGGGAAATACTCGGGGTGCAGCTGCCCGTCTTCTTCCGGTCCTGCTGCTGCGCGCGGCTCCACGACTCGTTCACCGGCATGTGGTCCGTTGGCGAACCCATAAGGTCGTCCGCCACGGCGAAGCTTCGGGCCGCCGTCGTCGTGTCTTGACTCAACCCCTGGCTGCGGCGTCGCTGCTGTTGGTGCTGCGAGGCGGCATTCGCGGTGGTGCTGTGAATGCCCTCCGCCGTCGGCAGGCTTGCACTGTTGCTGGGGTGATTGTCGTTTTCGTTCCGTGTAACGGTGTTGTTGTTGTTGTTGTTTGGCGATCTGCGCATGCCGCTGTTCTCGTTGGTGCTGTCCTCGCCGAACACGTGGGACTGGCTCTGGTTGCCGCCACCGAAGAAGCCACCCGTCGTGTTGTTCGAGCTGCTGCCGCCGCCAAAGCCGAAATTGATCGAGATTTGGCCTTCGTCCTCCGGCTCCAGCTCGTTCAGGCGCAGCCGGTCGTGGTGGTACTTCGGCGCCTTCTCCTTCACCGTCACGCCGAGCGGCTCGTAGCCCGGGAGCTGAAAGCGACAGTAGCGTGGACGCGGTGGGTTCATCGTGAGGAGGTACTTGAAGGTGGTCACGCAGTACGACGCCAGCTCCGGGTCGAACTGACCACCGCGGCTGACGATCTCCAGCGCCTCGCGGTACTTCCCGCTGATGGCGAGGGTGTACGCCTTGCGGAAGCCGTCTACGCTCTCGCGGAACTCTTTCCGGTTTCGCTTCGCCGGGTTCAGCACGAGGAACAGCTGACAGCCGTGCGAGCGGTCCCGCAGGGTGACGAGGTAGTCGAAGGGGACGACGAAATCACCGGGCAGGCAGAGCGCCACGCGGTCCGTCACGACCAGCCGGCCCTGACCCAGGTCGTACCGCAGCAGGTCCACCGCCGCGTCGAAGCGCTCGCCGAAGAGCACCGGCGACACGCGGCCGTTCGCGCCACAGGTGCCGCAGTAGAAGGAGCCGGTGTCGATGATGATGCGCGTGCGTGCGCGCTGCGCCACCGTCAGCTTCTTCGTGATCGTGATCGCCGCCGCGGTGGCGCGTTGGGTGTGGAGGGACATGACAGCGTGCGCACCGAACGAGATGACGACGACGTCCGGGCGGAACACCTCGATGATGCCGCCGTAGCGGAGGATCGTCTTGATGAGGATGTTCATCAGCTGACTCACCTCCCGCTCGAGGCTGTGCTCGTCGACGAACTGGAAAGAAAAGCGGATGCACACGAGCGTGCAGTTGACGTTGCGGAACTTGTTGATGTCGCCGTTGTAGACTGATCGGTTCAGCCGCAGCGAGTTCCCCTCGTTGCGGGAGGATTCGCCGTTGAGGGTGCTGTAGCCACCGCGGTACTTCATTCGTCGATCCACCGACGACTCGTTTGTGTGGGGCAACTTCACGTGGCTCGAGTTCCGCCGGGAGGGCTGCGGTGGTGGCGAGTTGGGGTGCTGCTGCTGCTGCTGCTGCTGCTGCTGCTGGTGACGGGGACTAATCGGCGGTGACACACCAGGGACTACTACGGTGCTCTGCCGGCGGGAGTTCTTCGCCGCGGCTGCCTGTGCCCGCGCCAGCAGCGCCGCATCGCGCGCCAGGGCCTCGTCCACCGTGCTGACTGCCACCACCGACACGACCCCATTCGGGCTCATGCAGTTAATGTTGTGCACCGTGCTGCGGCGACGCGTGTGCGGCAGTGGGCTGTCGTTGAAGGCATCCACGTTGTCCAGGTCGTCGTCCGGCACCGGCATGAACGTCGGCGACGGCACGGAGGACTGCCGACGCTGGCTAAACACCGCCACCGCAGGTTGAATGTACGTGTCCGCTGAGGTGGTCGCCTCCGGGGTGCTGTAGCCGCCTGCCCTGCCGGCCATCTCAAACCCCTCCGCATCGAGGCCGTCGTCGTCGCTGCCAGAGTCGCCGTCGCAGTCCGTCTCTTCATCGTCCCCGCTGGCGTAGTGGCCACCGCCCATGAGCGCGGAGAGGAGGGAGGAGGAATCGATCGCCTCATCCGGTCCCACCAGCAGACCCTGCGGCATGAAGGCCTTCAGATCCTTCAGGGCCTGGCGGAGGTCGAGGTACGAGGCGCAGAGCTGCTTCACCTCGGAGAAGATCGTGTAGCGCGTGATCGGGGCCATCTGCCGTTCGTAGGTGAGGTTGGACGCGTTCTTCATGCTGGCACAGATGAAGCTGATCGGGACGACAATCGAGACGGAGATGACGATCGACATGATCACCACGACGACAATCATCACAACGGAGATCGCAATGGCGACGCCCCGGCTGTCCTCGATGGATTCGAAGAAGAAAGAATGCGGCGCCTCGTCGGCGATGACGAAGGAGACGCCGTTTGCTTGCGAGTAGCCGAGCACCGTGTACACGTACGGCTTGCCCATGTCAAGGTAGTCCGCGCAGTCTCCCTTCAGCTCTGCGGTGCAGGACTGCAGGAACTTGTCGATCGCCTTCCCAATGCCTTCGTTTGGGTCACACAAGCCGCCTACGTTGTCAACGGTGAGCGTCGACGTGAGGTACACCGTAGACGAGGCGATGTAGTCACTCTGTGTAAAGGTGCCGGCCTCCGTCGCCTCCACCGTCACGCCGACCAGCTCCCTGCACACCTTCTCTCCCGTGGAGCCGGCGCTGGCGGGCGTGTAGTAGTCCGTGCAGTAAAAAAAGTCGATTGTCTTTGCCACCTCCACGTCGTTGCACGTGTGCGTCGTCACACTCTGCGCGTAGTCAATGTAGAGGTAGCTCCACCAACCCGGATCGCTCAAATCTTTGTGCAGCACCAGGGAGTCGAGGTAGCGTGGGTACATGGGCGGTGATCCCGCCTCCGTGACCACGGTGGACATGTCGATCGGGTTGAGAATGCGCTGGCGGTGGTACTTGACGAACTGCGTTGTATTGACCTCTGCGTCGTAGAGGCTGCACAACTGTGTCTGGCGGTTGCAGCCCGTCATGTACCACAGTCCCGTCGTCACGTTTAACCACATGCTGAAGGTGCTGAGAAACGTGCTGTTGGGGTGCATCTCCGGGATCGTGATGATGTTCCACGTGGTGAGGTAGTCGTTCACGTCCTGTCCTGGCGAACCCAGCGGCGGGGTGTAGTTGAGCCGCCCAAGCAGCATTGCAACGTCGTAGGCGGTTCTCTCGTAGTTGCTGATTTCATCTACGGTGCTCTGCTTAATGCCGGACATGGAAGCCTTGGCAAGTCGGAGCACCTGCTCGTTCATGGCATTCTTGGAGAGGACGGAGAAGACGACGGTGATGGTGACGAGTGCGGCCATGACCAGCACGGCGTAGAAGGCCTGCACGATGACAAGTCGAATAGAGAACATTGCGGTGCAGACGTCTGGAAGAAAAAAAGTATATATAGAACTTAAAACCTGACTTATAGTATGTTAAAAAGGTATTTTTTTTTTGATTGTATTCCAGCAATATACAGGTAAAAAAAAAGAAAAGAAAGGAGGCGGTGAGAACAATACAGTTCAACCGATACTAAACTAACACGCAAACAAGGAAAATAAGCTTGGACTCAACACCTTTGAGTTGAACTGTTCGTACGTTGTACGCGCGTCAACCGCAGGAGAGAAAAAAAGAAAAAAGAAGAGGGTGGTTGCAGGTAGTGTTAAGATAAGTCACTAAGATACATCAGTTTGGGGAGCTTATTCAATCTTTGAGAACAGCTAAACGGAAAAGGGGGTGTGTGGACAAGAACGGGGAAATGGATAAAGAAAAAAAAAGGACTCAGCGGGTTTATGATTAACGGAACGAGTGGAAAACAGATAAAAGAAAGTGAGAAGATATTATATAGAACCAATTGCACGGTCAAGAAGCGAGTAGCGAACAGAAGACCTCAGGAGGAAAAAATGAACAATATATATATATATAGCTTGAAGCGTAAAAGATGGAGAAAGCACGAAATCTTCTGCCAGTTGCTTCGAAGTGACCTATGCCTTATCTATGCCACTTGATCGGAAGAACAATCGAGTGGAAGATCGAATGTTAAAAAAAAAAAAAAGAAAGGGTTGGGAGGACGAAGAGGAAGAAAAACGAATTCGTGTGTGTGAAACGCGAGATGAGAGAACCACTTTATGCACTGCATCTGCTTCACCGTAAACTCCTGCTTTTCTTTATTATATTGTATTCAACGATGGCCGTCGTCGGCGTTGCTGCTCGCATCAAAAACGACGCGTCAGTGGGTGCTTTCTATTCCATCTCGCTCGATATCGCCGAATAGACGTGCTGAGTGTGATGTGCGCAATGCGTGTTCATTTGGCATACACCTCGGCATGCAACAGCTTTGAGGATTCTTGTGGTTCTCGTTCTTTTTTTCTTTCGACTTTAATTAGCATCTGTGTAAAAAAAAAAAGAGTCTCACTTGCAAAGAACAAACTCAGTCAAAAAAAAAGCGTCAGCGGAAGGAAAAGAAAAAAGAGGAACGAAGTCGATTTTCGGCTCCGCACGGCGAAAAAACAAACCCAATGACAGATTATCCCCCCCCCCCAACTGCTTTTAATACCAAACTACGCTGCATCGTACATGAGCGATGCCGGTCCGTGCACAAAAAGGTTCTCCACACCGTCTCGCGTCACCCTCGGCGTTGCAGCCGCGTCACGGTGTCCGTCCACCGGACTGCCGCCCTCGCCCATCGCGTCCTCCGCGTTGTCGCTGTCCTTCTCAGCTGCTGCGTCCGCCGTGGAGGTCGCTGCGGCAGAGGCGGTGTACTCCACTGCTGCCATGACGGCCTCGCGGAAGACGGAGTGCTGCGGCAGCACCTGCGCGTCCTCCACCGCCTCCACCCAACGGTGCAGCCAGTACACCGCCACGTTGACGCGTCGCGCCGGCAGACGCGCGGTTGACGTCTCCGGCGCACTGGTGCGCAGTGGACTGTTCAGTGCGTCCCACGTGTGCGACGGACAGCCCAGGACGGGCGGCACGGACAGCTGCAGTTCCTCTGTGAGGGATCGGCCCGCCGGGTGAGCGGCGGCGTTGGCCGGTGTGGTGCCCGGTGGAACCTGCTCTACCCACCAGTCCACCTCGGCCAGGGGACGCAGTACGCGCAGACGCCCGACCGCAGTGGTACCACCCTCCGTTTCCTCGACAGCGCTGCGATGCTCTAGCAACACAGAAGATGAGAATGGGGTGGACTCCGCGCGACTGTCGTCCGCTTTGTGCCGCTGCTGCGCTGTGTTCGAGAGCCTCTCCAGCAGTCGAGCCACGTCAGCCGCTTCCGCGTCGGTGGCCGTCGCGTGGCAAAATTCTTCCAGCACCTTGTAGTCCTGATATCCTACGCACAACACTGCGTCACCACCACCACCATTGCTGCTGCTGTTGCTGCTGCTGCGGTCCGCGTGCGTAGAAACCTCAAGCGGTGATGCAATGGGCGAGAGTAAACGCGTCACGGCATCTGTGAATGCCTGCCTTTCCTTCAGCGGCCACTCACTGCGCAGCTGCCGCCACTGAAGGGCCGGCGGTGTTGTGAGGCGGGCAGGCGGCGGTGAGTCGACAGACGTGGCGGACTCCACGGGAGAAGGCACTGCGTCCAGCAGACGTCGAACCGCCGTGATCAGCGGACACACCTGCACCGAGGGCGCAGATGCATCGACACCCGCGTCACCCGCCTTCCCGGGCATCGCTGCGTACGCACTCCTTCTCTCCGCACGCGCCAACTCGATGCACAGCTCCTGCAGCACGCCCACGGTGACGTGTGAGAGAGAGGCGGCGGCGGCGGCGGCGGCGGCCGCGCGCGGGCTACCCACGTTGACCGCTGCAGCGCCGCGCGACGTGGCGAGTGTGTCGATCCACTTCTCCAAAATAGCCGCCGCCGCCGCTGTGCGGAGAGACGCAGGAATGCCGCTGTCAGGCGTGGTACTCCCCTGCTGCTGCTGCTGCGCTTGTTGACTGTTTTCGTAGACTCCGGCTAACAGAAGTGAGACACGCAGAAAGAACGTTCGCTCTGCGTGCAGCATTGCCGTGCCACGCGTCACCCGATTCTGCACGCCGTCCTCCGTCAGCAAGTCCAACATCGCAAAGGCAGCTGTGCTGTTGAGCGTCGGAGACAGCAGCGCGGTGGCCACCCCGGCGTGCACGATATCCGCGGAGAGGGGAAGCCGCGTTTGCACGTAACTCAGCATACTCTGCAGGACAGCGGACGGGTTACTGCGGCACTGGGTCAAGCACACCGCCGCGAGATTCCGCTCCTGCAGCGCGACGCTGCGCGATGCCGGCTCGGCGAGTCGGTTGAAGAGTGCGGTGGATCGATGCGCCACACCGACTGAACTGCAGACACGCAGGCAGCCAGCCAGCACGTCCGGCGACTGCACCACCTCCAGCGGCGTGTTGAGCAGCGTACGGCGGTACAGATCCTCCATGAAAGACATCTTGACCTTTGCGGCGAGCGGCACGCGGGCCAGCGCCTGCAGCAGCGCCGTCAGCGCGTCGCGGACCAGCACAGCGCCGCCGTCTCCGGCAAAGGCCACGTCCGTCTCTTCCATCAGTCGCAGGTAGAGTTGCAGCACGACGGTGAAGTGGTCGGCGTTCGCCTCCACGCAGCCGGCCAGCTGGGCCAGGAGCTGCATCGTGGCAGCGGGGTACGCCGCAAGGGACGTGGTCCAGGCAGACCCTGCCGACGACGCCGGTGCCGTTGAAGGCGCAGCCGCACCTGCGGCTGTGGTGTCTGCCTGTTCTGGGGTGCTCGCACGCTGACGAGAGAGGCGTGTGGTGGTCGTGCCGCGGTGCACCAGGTACGCGTAGGCGCGTGCAAAGCAGTCCCCCAGCTGCACGGTGGTGAAGGGGTGCGCAGCACCGCCCTCCTGTGGCGTCGCGTGCGATCTTGACGACGGAGAAGAGGAAGCGGAAGAAGAAAAAAAGAGGGCGGCGTGCCGGTGCTGCTGTGCGAGGCACGCCATCGCGGCGCTGTACACCTCCACGCCATCCGTCTCGTACCACGTCTCCCAAGCTTCGACACTGCGCTGCGCCTCCGCTGTCTTCTCACTCGGGTAGCTGCCGTCGTCGGTGCGGCGCACCACAGCATCGACGCTGCGGGTAAAAACGTCCATCAGGCGTTGGGCGACGTCCGCGGCTTGACACGCCGTGGCGAGCTGCAGCGAAGTCAGCAAGACATTCCGCTCCGCCGCGGAGAGGAGAGCGGCCACGTCGGGGGTGGCGGAAGAAGCGTGCCGCCCCCTGCGGGTGTCCTGCGGGCCGCTGTCACCCAGCAGCCACGGCGCCGCAGCGCAGCAGAGCACCGCGCGAGCGTCCATCACGGCTGCCCGCCACGTACGCGACAACGACGCACGCGTTGACGTTAGCGGTGTCGGGTGACGGGCAGCAGCAGCAGCAGCAGAGGAAGAAGAAGTTGTTGTCGTCGGTGTCATGGCTGCAGCAGGCGCTGCCGCGCGCTCTCCCCGCAGCTCCTCTTCCACGAAGCTGCGACGCCGTGCCACGCGTGCGAGCTCGTGCTGGAGGAGCTGCAATCGAACGGAACTCGGCAGACCTGCGGCCCACTGCAGTGTCGGCGCGCCTGCACCGCGTACCTCTCCTTCCCATCGCCCGGCTTGCGGGATCGCTGCAGGCGTCACCTCGAAAGGCGCCCACAGATGCCGCAGGATCACGCAGCTCGGCACCTGCGCCTGCACGCCGGCCTGACACACTTGAGTCAAGTAGGACGACCAGATGGACAGCGAGGGCACCTCTAGCCTGCTGTGCACAGACGGTGTTGCTGCTCCTGTTGCTGCTGTTGCTGCTGCTGTTGTCGATGATGGTGGTGGAATGCTGTCTTCTGGGAGACGGAGGCGGTACTCCGCGCGGTCCAGCACGCCAAGATCGCGCATCAGTGCGGCGCTGGCGGCAGATGTGGAGGTGCGACGCACGATGGCCGGCGCAAGCGCCGCCAACGCAGCATCCTCCTCCTCCTCTTCCTCTGCAAAGGTACCCGCCGTACTCGGTGGAAGATGGCGCTGCAACGACGAGGAAGCACTCGTGCGTCCAGCATCAGCACCACCGCTGCCCATCGCACTGGTCGCTCTGACAGGTGCGGAAAACAACAACGAGGTATCCGTCACCCCGGATGATTTGGAAGACCGAACAGCCTTGAGCAGCTGCCGAGAAGCGTAGGTAAAGTGTGACCACGCCTCGGACCGCCGCGCCGCTGCGTGGCTGCGACGACGCGCATCGGCTGGCGTAGCAGAAAAGCATGCCGATGTAAACGAGATGGGCAACGTCGCGTTGGCACGACGTGGCGTCCAGGTGGTGGAGATGGTAGTGGTGGTAGACGACGGCAGACGCGGCGCAGCCACCGTGTGGCCCCTGCGAAACGAAGAAGAGAACATGTGCTGCAGCACGAACCTGTTTTGCTGTGGCAGCAGACAGTGGTGGTGGCAATTGCAGGCAAAAACTGTGCGTTTGTGTGCGAATGAAAAAGAAAAGAAATAAAGGGAGAAAAAGGAACACAGAAAAAAAAATTGTGTGTGTATGTGTTTAACACTGTCGTTTTTTCATTAAACGAGTGCATAGCGGTACGTGCATTAAAGGCGGCACCATTCACTCCACTAGGAGAGAGCAGAAGTCAACGAGGTAACACCTCTTTTTCTTTTTTTTTTCAGTCTTACGGCAGTCAGCAAAAGCCAAGTCCCCACTCGCATACCGCTACCGCAGTAGCGCTCGCACTGTACTCTCTAGCTCTTGTCGTTCTCTTTTTCTGTGAAGACAAACTTTCAGACCCTCCAGCAGACAACCAGCACGTGTGACAACAAAAAAAGCTATTATAAAGAGAAAGCAAGAAAAAAGATGCGTTCATGTGCTCTTCCATTTTTTTTATCCGCTCGGGTCCCGTGCAGCAATACGCGACGCCGTCGCCACGTAGCGATTCCCCTCTGCTGCCGACTGTGTCACCTGACACACCGGCGTGCCGCAGGTCTGGCAGCACCCGAGCACGATCGCCGGATCTGCGCGGTGGTTTTCATCGCGCAGGCAGGCCTCCCGCCAGGTCTGCGTGTGCTGCGCGGTGATGGGTCGACCTCTAAGCCGCACGACATCGCCTTCAATCGGCAGACCGCGTTGCACCATACCGGCATCCGGCACGCGCATTTGCAGCGGTGTGGACATGGGCCGTGCGGCCGCAGCCGCCGTGGTCGTCGTCGTCGTCTTCGTCGTCGTCGTGTGCGTCGAACCCGCTGGCGTAGTCGATGCCTGTGCCACCACCGATCGCTGAAGAACTGTGCAAAGGCGGACGGCGGTGTCGGTGTGCGGGGATACAAACGTAGGCCAACCCGTCACGTGGTGGCCAACGCGGCTGCCGCGTGCAATGGCGTGGCTGTCGAAGAGGACGGTGCCGCAGCAACGGCAGGCGTAGAGGCAGCAGGCGGCGTCTGCGTGCCCATGCGAGCACCACGCAGCTTCGCCGTCTACAGGAGTGAAAGGAGGGTCCAAGGTAAAACTCGTGCGTACACCGGACGGCGCACCCCCGTCCTCGCTGCTGCTCTTTTCTACGTTTTTAGAACGTGTGCGAGTGGAGGTTGCACTGCGCACCGGCGACGTCAACATTGACGCGGAGGGTCGTCGTAGCGTGTCCATCCTGCTGCTGCTGCTGTCGCTGGTGCGTTGAATGTTGTGTCGCGGCGGAACGTGCGGCGACGTGGGAGCTGCAGCGGGTGTTCGGTGGCCGCTCCACAAGCCGGCGGAGGCGAGGCGGCTTCCTCGGCGATGCGGTGCAGTGCGGTGGCCCACGGAATGCGTCACCACGGTGCGTCGGGGGTGGTGCAGTGGCACCGACGCTTGTGAAAGACCAGAGACGCGTGGTGATGCAGCGCACTGCTGCAGGTGGCGCCACGGAGAAACCTTCCTCCACGAAAGCAGTCTGCACGAGCCCTTCATCACTCGAATGAGAGAAGAGGTGATGGGACGAGATCCCTTTCTACGCGAGGTAGACTTGTGAGTTGATTGTTTGTAGTGAACACGCGATGGCGTAGCAAAAAGTAGAAAAAAAAAAAAGGCAGGAAACAAAGAAAAAAGTTATGTTTTGTTTTTTTCAAGCCGTGCGTGGCACCGCAAGAGGCAAAAAAAGAAAAAACGAGGCACGAGAAGAAAGAGGTTGTGTCAAGAGGGCCACATGGGGAAACGGAGAGTGCAACGACGTTTGACTGCCTCTCACGGAGGAAAAACACGTTTTATCGTACTGAGTTGATCTTTCTTTCTTTCTTTCTTTTTTGTTTGTTTGTTTGTAGCCATCGTTGATCTCGTGCATCGGCACTGCTCAATGCACCGCCGTACCGACTTTACAGGAGCACATCGAATAGTGCTCAGACGCTTTTTTTTTTTGATCCAGTAACCAGCGATCAGCCAGAGCCCGTGGCAAAAGCAGCTTCATTGACTTGACCGATGATTGTTTTTTTTTTTCTTACGAAACGCATTTTGGGGCAACGGAACAAAAAAAAAAGAAGAAGAACAGCTTAAACCTTTAAAACAAAAGGACTTCATGCATCCAGAAAAGGCAACGAGAGCCAGCAGCGAAAGACACCAAGCGATGGTACAAAACGCTAGCTACGGCTGCTGTCTGCTCACGTCCTTCTTCAGGCAGAGTTGACAACGAAGCGGGAAAAACACAATGTGGAGAATTCGACTTGCTCAGCCCATACCGAACTCTCGCGAACGTTCCAGTCTTCACGTGCCGCAGCGTCGCGCACACCTTTCTTTCTCCGTACGTGGCGTACCTCCCGTCACTTTCCTTTGCTCGTTTAAGAAGGACACTCGATTAGTTAGGACGCACCGCCAGAAGTAATAAGTACAACAAACAATACATACCTCAGCATCACAACAACAACGAAAAAAAAACTATGACTTGAAGCTGTCACCCATCCTGCCGCAATACACTCGGCAGCACGTATGTCACCTACCACACTCGCACAACAAAAGTTGAAATTAAAAAAAAAAAAAACGGCATGCCAGAAGCTCAAACAACTAAAAACTCAGAAGATGTCAACGCGCGCCAACTAGCCAAGTGAAAGGCGCGATCGGCGGCGTTGTCTGCCACCTCCCACCACATTTAACGCTTGCGCTTCTTCTTCGAGCTATGCGCGGTGCTTGCGTTGGTGTTGCTGTGGTGGTGTGCCGCCTTGGGAGCTCCCGGCGCAGCAGCGGCAGCACCGCCGTCCGCGTCCTCTGCCCCTCCGCGCGGCAGTCGCGACCCGGCGAGCTCCTTGCGCAGCACCTGACCGATGTTGGACTTGAAGTAGTTCACCCCCTTGGCAGTGCTCAGGATGGACGTGTGCTTGTTCCGCTGACTGTCCCGCACTCGCACGACGCACTTCGTCGGGGCCACGTCGCTGCCTCCGTGCACCGTCGGCTCCGCCGTCGTGAAGGTGTACAGCTGCTCGCGTGTGTGCTGCTGGGCTTTGAAGTACTCTTCCGCCGACGTGGACGGTGGCGTGAACCGCGTGCGGTAGCGGAAAAGAATGGCAGCCTCCCGGGTGCACACATCCTCCCACTCCGCACGACTCAGCGCAAAGTCCACCGAGTTCGTCGGCGGGGCCGCCACCGTGTCCACCTCCGCCGCACCACCCGCAGCCGCGGCGGCGCTGTGCGTGTCCACCAGCTGATGCAGGAAGCCGCCGGCCGGCGCCGGTGCCAGCATCTGTGCGGCTGCCGCGTACTGCTCAGCCAAGTACGCATCCCCCTCCTCGGTGGGTGTGTTGTCGGAGCTCACCAGTTCGCTTTCCTTCGCTTGCTGCCACGCGCTCTCAATGTACGCCTCCGCGGCTTTAAGGGCTGCAAGGCGGCGCCGCTCCGAGAGGACGGCACGCTGCTTCGCACGAGCGTCGACGACGGCGGACTGGGTGGCCAGCGGCACGGCGTGCGGTCCAAAGCCGCCCTTCAGCACCATCCAAATCGAGCCGCCGTTACGGCTGCGGCGCTGCGAGCCCCGACGGGTGTCCGCCGCCTTCGAAGCCGAACCGGTCTTTTTGGCTTTTTGCGTCTGCTGCTGTTCCTTGTGTTGTGCCTTGGCGACGTGGAACATCTTGCTCAGCTCGGTGAGGATTGCCTTCTCCTCCGTTGGCTTGCGCATGCCTCCGGTGCGTGGTGGCATCGTGCGGGCGGGGCGGAGCTGCAGCTACAGAGTCGAAGTACGGCTATCGTTCTCTTTCTCGTGTGTGTGTGTTCAAAACCTTGTGTAGTCCAGTATTTGCGGGTTTTTTTTTTAATGTGTGACAGAGAAAACACGAGGTCCGTGTAAAACGACCAAAGCAGATGTGGCCCTTTTTCACGTTATAAATAGTTTCTTATTCTTCCAGCCACACGAGGGAGAGAATCAAGGAGATATGCAAGAACAAAAAAAAGAGAGGAGAAAGGTGTTCAAGAGACGTCGAACTGCCACTGCGTGAACGCAGCCTTTTTTGTTTTGTTTTGTTTTTAGCCCTCTCGGGTGAGGCATCCATAGGAAAGAATCCATCCTTAACAACAGCAAAACAAACAAAAAAATGTCGGCAGTTTTTAAGGAAGTCAACACAAGAGGTCGTTTCCTTTTTTAACGTGTCTTGGAAATGTCACAGTGTGGCGGCCACCCCAACTCACTCAAATACAAGCGGATCAATCGGTAGTGTTACCTTCACGTTTGTTCTGTAAGAAACATAACTCAAAGAAAGAAAAAAAAGGCGCTCTTGTCAAGAACGCCGATTGGAGGAACATCAACATGGCGCACTCGAACACATGTAAACCGTCTTTTTTTTTCTGGAACAGGAACGCCACTATGACTGCATTGGCTGCGAGAGCGGGAAAGGGGGCGGAGAAATAAGAGATTGTCTGTTTATTTATCTATTCTCCCTCATGCAGTCTCTCACTTTGCAGCAGAGAACACACGCACACACACACACACACACACAAATACGGTTTTTCTTCCGTTTTCCCTCGATCAGGGTGTCATACGTTGTACAAGCAAGAAAAAAAAAGGTTTCACCAAAAGAGGGAAAAGAGCTAGATGGAAAAAAAAAGAGCTCAATGGATACATACTTATGTGTGGAGAAAAACTGAACATTTGTTAACAAGACTCTCTCACTGGCACTCAAGCATAAGAAAAACAAAAAATAACTGAAAGAATTGGAAGCACAGAAACACACAAGCAATTGCTGTACATTGGCAAAGGTGTTTTTTTCTTCAATTTTGTTTTGCTTCATATCTAAGGAGTTGATGTGCTTGCACGTGCTAAGAAAAACAAGAAAAAGGTAGGTGAGGAAGAGAAACAGAGATCTACAACTAGCGTGAGAACATTATCTGCCACGTCAAATAGAACCCAAACGCCAACAAGGTGCGCAAGTGGTACATCAGAACGGTGTCGGCGCACAGTCAATGAACTCAACAACAGCAGCAGCAGCAGAAGCACGGAAAAAGAAAGAAGAGGGGAAACAATGACTAACTTGGGAGGAATAGAGAATCAAAGCGGAGTAGTGAAAAGTGGAGGGAATAACAAAGATCGGATAACAATAACTAAAAAAAAAAGCATTGACAGAAAAGGGAAGGAAAATAAAAAAAGCTCTGACAAGACACACGCGCAATAAAAAAAAAACGCTGGAAACAGAGAATCCTTTTGATTTGAAGAAAGTACGTTGTTTACTCAGATCAAAAGAGAAAAAAGAGAATAGAACTAAAAGGAAAAAGGACACACACAACCACGCGCCGCTGTCTCTTGCTTTCGGCAATGCAAAGCACTGAAAAAGTGAGAGGCAGATTAGAAAAGGCTGGACCTTCTTTAGCACCGGACGAGCAACATATATATAAGAAAAAAAATACATAACAACGGATATAAAACACACTTAAAAACATGAACGGGGTTTTTTGTTGTTGTTGTTGTTGTTGTTGTTATTGTTGTTGCCTTCTCAAAAACACAAAAGAAAGCACTCGTCAGGATACACCTCACTGCAAATTTAGCTGGAAACACGTAATGAGCTTACTTTGCTGAGGTCCATACCGTCAACTGCACGTCTTCAGAAGAAGAATGGCGAAGAAAAAAAAAGCTGTTAAACAACAGCCCCATCAACACCAAAACACAGCCAAGAAAAGAGGGAAAGGAAGGAACTACACGCAATAAAAGAAGAAAAAAAAGAGAGGAGGAGCTGGAAGCAAAAAAAAAAATACAGAATGGCGCAGCACTCGCATGCCGCGTAGCGCACTTAAAATGTTAACGACTGGTTAGATGACCGAAGTGTAGTCACTACTTCTCAGGACGTCAGAAGAAGCTCTCCGAAAAAAAAAAAGCAACGCAGACAGCACAGGAATCTTTCAAGCAGAAAAAACATACACATCTAGCGTGTTAGCCATTCTTGTTGTTGTTGCTGTTGGTGTTGTTTTGTACGTCTCTTTGGTTGTGGAAAAGCACCACAGCGACGCAAGGCTGCCGCGCTGCACTGCGCCTTAAAAGTACGGGTTGCCCATCGCCGGCCATGGATGTGGCTGTTGCTGCTGTTGTTGCTGCTGCGGTGGTGTTGCCTGAGGCTGCAGTGCGGGATTTGCGTAGGCCGCGTAGGACTGAGGGGGAAGTTGGCCGGCAGGGTGAAATCCACCTATGCCGCTCTCCATAAACGCACGTTGCTGCTGCTGCTGCTGCTGCTGCTGGAACTGCTGTTGTTGCTGCTGCCCAGACATTTGCTGCGGCGGGTATCCGGACGGCATTCCAAAGTGCGCCATCGGGTTCATCGCACCTGCCAGGTTCGCCACACCGTACGGTTGGCCATTCGCCGCGAAGCCCGGCGTTGCCCAGTTCGCGTAGCCGGCGTTCACCGCGTCTGCGCCGTACATCGCCGTGTTCGCCGTACGCATCGACGCCTTCGCGGAAAGGTTCTGCGGGTAGTTCCCAGGGAACACGGCCTGCATCGACGCCGCACTGTCGCCCATCGGGAAGACGGCCGGATTCGGCTGCGCGTACATCGACGGCTGCGTCCACGGCTGCTGGCCCGCTGCTAGATTCGGCAGAGGGGCCGTCATGGCGCTTTGGCCGTTGTCACCGCTCTGGCCACCATCGTTGTTGTTTTTGTTGCTGTGGTTTCCGTGCGCGCCAGCGACGGCTGCCGGCACCGCTGCACTCCCGCGGCTGCCATCCGCCACCCTCTCCCTGTCTTGCTGCACCCGTGACAGCACAAAGCCAGCGCTGCGCTCGTCGAGGGCGGCGGCGCTGACCGCAGCCGGCAGTGGTGGCTGATTCACCATACCCTGCACAAACGGAATGAGGGAATGTATGAAGTGGCAGGTCGAGCCGAGATTACACATGCGTTTGAACTGGAAGTGGGCGCAGTGGCGCGGACGCACGATCGGCACGTCGATGTTGCCGCCCGCGGTGATTGCGTGTGGCTGCAGCTGCTGCGGCTGCGACTGCTGCGGTGGCGGCGGCACAAATGTTACGTGTCCGTTGCCGCCTCGATCCATTTCGGCATCTCCGCCCAGTGCCCGGTAGGTCTGCAGCGCGCCCTCCGTCACCAGAATCATCTCCGACGGGATCAGCTGCGGCGCGCTGTTCAGCTGGTTTGGCGGAAAGACCGCAAACACCATCCCACGCTCCATCGTCGGGTAGTGCAGGGTGTTGCGGCCACCCGCCAGCTCCGCCGCGTTCATCTGACGCACCCCGGACGCCGTGATGCTGTTCTCGTTCATGTGCACCTGGGTGGACTTCGACACCACGTGGCTGTGGATGTACTGACACTCCAAGCCACATGTGCACCGGTTGTGCAGGTAGCGGTTGCACAGCTGAAAGCGAAAGCGTGTTTGGTTGCCGTAGCGCTCGAAGAGGGCGGCGTACTTCACCGCACCTCGCGTGATGGCCACCTTTTCACTCGGGATCACAAAGTGCTCCTTCATTCCCGCGTCGTAGACGGAGAACTGCGAGCCTGGCGGGCACCACAACTCCACGTCTGGGTTCGCCTCCCCTGCCGCCTCCGCATCTTGCTGCGCCGCTTCGAGCATCGCCGTCAGCTCCGCCACGGAAAAGGCGTTGTCGCTGGACGTCGCCGCCACGGCGAAGTCCGGGTTCGTCGATGCCGCCGTGTTCGAGAGCGTCTGCGCACCGCTGTGCAGGTTCTCTGCGTTGTCGTTGATGCTCTTGTCGTCGTCCTCGGCGGCGGTGGTGGGGGAGGCGGGGCGTGGCGGCTGCGTGCTCAGCAGTGGGTTCGGCACCGGATCCACGTCCGCCTGCATATCCCCTTCGTCCGCGTCGCTGTCTGCCGCCTCGTTCCCTTCCTTTTTCCGCACCTCAGCGCTCTCCTCCACGGCCTTCTTTCGCTGCAGATTCTCAGGCGTTTGCTCCTTCTCCTCGGTGGTGGCGGCGGCGGCGGCGGCGGCAGTCTTGGGGGCAGCACTCAGCGACGGCGTCAGCAGCTGCGGTGTGGAGGGGCGTCGTGCCGGTGCAGGGGCACCACCTTCCACCGGTGTGTTGCCCTTCGGTGTGGCTGTGAACTCCGCCGTCTCGGAGGGCATCAGGAGGGCACCGCTGTCGTGGTTGTCCGCGTAGTCGTCGTCGTCGTCGTCTTCCTCACTCACCTGCGCATCGGCGCAGCTGCCTGGATCGTGAAAGCGACTCTGGCGCTGTTGCTGAGGAGAGTACTGCATGTGATGGTGGTGGTGGTGCTTGGGTGTGGGGTCCCGTGGTGCCGAGAAGGACGAAGGCGACGTGCCACCGCCGTAGCCGGCAATTGGGGTGTAGATGGGCACCGTGCCAGCTGCACTGTCATCGTGTGCGTCGTGCCGCGCTGCTGTGCCGTGACTGTGTTGCGTCACAGGTGTGCGAGGCTGCTGCTGGGGATACTGCTGCGGCTGCTGCTGCATGTGGTAGTGGTGAGAGAAGGAAGGTCGTCGTGCTCGCTGCGGCCCTACCGCCCATTCACCCCCCTGCACACCACCGTGGTTGTTGTGGTTGTTGTTCCCATCACCCTCCGCCTCGTACGCCATTCCGCCCGGATTACCGTAGTTGTTGTTGTTGTTGTTGTTGTAAGGCGTAGCATTGTTGTTCTGGCTGGCGGCGCTGTCGAAGTCCGCCGCCTCGTTCGGGTAGAGCTCTGCACGGCTGTAGGGCGGCATCATCGAACCATCCGCCGAGGCGTTGAACCGAAAAGGGTAGTGGTGCAGCCCCGCAGCTGGGGAGCCGGTGATAGTGCCCTCTGCGTTGCCGTCCGCGTCCGCCTGCTGCATCGCGCTGCCGCTGGTGCGTCCATTAAATGAACTGTACTGGCCATCCCCTGAAGAGAAGTTATTCGGCGAGAACAGGTTTTGCTGGGAGCTGTGCGGTGAAATGTTCAGGAGAGGCGACATGGACGGTGCATACTGCTGCTGCTGCTGCTGCTGCATGTGTTGTTGTTGGAGCGGCAGCTGAGGGGAGAGAATCGGGATGGAGTCGTTGTTCAGGTTTCCGCTCTTGACCATCGACGTGGTTCGGCTGACACGTGTGCTGCCGGGCTGTGACGGGACAAAACGCAGGTTCTGCATGGGGAAGACGATCGACTCGTTTCCCTTCACCATGGATGTTTGTCGGCTCACCCGAGCACTGTTCGGGAGCGACGAGGGACCGTGCGGCAGCTGCGGAGAGAAGAGCACAGACGTCTCGCCCGTCTTCACCATCGACGTAGTGCGACTCACCCGTGCATCGCTGCCGCCTGCGGCCCGCACCATCGAGGTCTGCCGGCTTACCCGCGTGCTGCTTGTGTGCAGGACGACGGTCACCTGTGGTGGGGAGCGCATGGCGCCGGTGGAGGCGGCCGGGACGTTGGTGGTGAACGGCACCTGCGGATCGTCCAGCTGCAGCGACTGCGCCGGCGATGTCGCGTACGGGTTGTTGCGCCGCCACTGTGGGGAGCCCGTAGAGCTGGCCGTGCTGTCCAGCGCGACGTCGGCGTTGATGTCATCGTCTTTGCAGGAGTCCGCTGCGATGCTGCTCGACGTGCGCTGATGCTGACTCGCACGGCCGCTGTTGCTGGCCCCGTTATTGTTGTTGTTGTTGTTTACACCTGCGCCACGGGACAGGCGCTGTCGTAAGTTGGAGGAGAGCGGCGCGGTGACGAGTTCAGCGTCTGCCGGATCATCTGACATCGCATCAAATGCTTCTATCTTGTGATGGTGCGCATCGTGATGCGGCTGGTGGCTGGTGCTGTCACCTGCCTTCTCTGCCTGCTGCTGCTGCTGCTGCTGCTGCTGCTGCTGTTGCGGCGGGGCTTCACCATCGTCTTCGCGTGCGAGGGGATTTGTGTCCTGCACGTCTGCGCTATTGTGTGTGGCACTGACGGACATCGAGCTCCTTCCTGCTGTTGTTGTGGTTTTGTCTTGTCCTCGCTCTTCGGGAAGCGCGTGTGTGTGTGTGTGTGTGTGTGTGTCTGTGTGGTCTTCTTTGCTTTGCTGTTGTTGTTTCTCGCCAGTAATAGGACACCCAGTAAGAAGATCACTTCAGTCAAGGTGAAAAAGACGACCAACAAAATAAAAAAAGAGAGAAGTAGTCCTTTGGTCGGACCTCCCACTTTTTCCCTTTTCAGACCGAAAGCAGTCACACACGAAGTCCGGTGCGCAAAAAGACACCAGCAAAAAGACACAAGAAAAAAAAAAGCAAACAACACGAAGTGCTAGAACTAGGTGGTTGCACAGTAAAAAAGGGAAAAGGCAAATGAGCAATCCCAACTGCTAACAAGACACAACTACAATAGTCTCTCTTTCTCTCTCTTCAAATAGCACTGACAATGATCAACGGAACAAACAAAAAAAAAACGAATGAAGGACGGCGGCAATATAAAACTATGTAACCAGTGACGAGAGTGGTAAGAAACTCAATGGAGAGTGAAATGCAGTTAGTGTAAGATGAGCAGTCGGTCTATAAGTTGTGGGTGTGTGTGGGTTAGACTTTCGGCTAGAGCAGCTGGGCACACATACAGGCGATGGTCGGAATACACACACAAGGGAGTAGTCAACAGTACCGAGGCAAGCAATGTATAGAAAGAAAAAAATAGAATGGATGCAGTGAATTGCTGGCAGTAAGGAGAGACAAGAGAACGTGAGCACAAGTGATGCAGACAGGCAGCGCAAAAAAGAAAAAAAAGTTCGACAACTATTAGGCCTGAACAAGGGATAGTGGTGCTTTCTTTGGTAACGAACTAAATAAGCGGGAAAAGGGAACCTGTGCTTGAGGAAAAAAACTCTGACCTACACTTTTTTTTTTTTTAGAAACCGCAAACAGATATGCTATTGATGAATCAATGAGTGGGGGGGAGAAAAAAAAGGCTGGCGGAGTCCGTGACGGACACAAAAAAAAAAAAAGGTTAGAACGCAAGAACGCAAGAGAGTAAAGGTGAAGTGATAATTTTCAGATGTTGTTTGTTTATTGTGTTTGCGGTGCTGCCAAGCTTGCAAAAGAAGAGCAGAGACGGTCAGCGAGCATCAAGAACGCTGCTTTTCCGTTTCCTGTTTGGTTTGCTTTTTTTTTTTATCAAAGCAGCTGTGATCCCTGGCTGACAAGTGTGAAGCTCTACCTTGTACAGGAAGCACACGGTACCGTAAAAAAAGACACCAGGTTGACAGTGCGCGCTTTGAATGCATACCTGCGATCCTTTCTTCACGTCGCCCATGTCATTGCTCTCGCTTGAAAAAGCCATATTAAAAGTTGCTTTCCGTTAGTAGCAGTAAGCGAATGTCTGTGATGGGGCAGGATTCTTGTATCTACTTTTACTTTTGCTTCTTTTGTGCTGCTTTTCTGTGGGAATTAGATCCGTAATACTGTGTTCTGCGCTACTTGAGCAAACTCTAAAGCGAGTTGACAACCAGAGACGAAGCTTCTCTTAAAACAAAAACAGGGAGCAAAAAAAAAAGCAACGAATTGAGAAAACAAGCCTCACAAGGACACCGTCACCTCGCGAAGCCGCACCTGCGAGTACGACGAACAACTCCAGGAAGCACGTCTGCCGGTTTCACAACGCACGTACAACACTTTGAGCAGTCCCGAGAGACTGAACCTCTGCCTTTCCTTCATCTCCCTCTCACTGCCTGTGTGTGTGTTTGTGCGTGTGTGTTTGTGGTGGTGGCATCGGTGTCTTTTCGGTACTCCAAGCCTCATTACCTTCGTAGCCACAACTAGTTCGTGTAACCCTGCTGCTGCTGCTGCTGCTGCTGCTGTTGCCTCTGGTGCACTTGACCCAGAAGCTGCTTCATCTTCAGCTTCAGCGCAGCGTTGACGCGCGGCTGGTCGCGAATGGTCGTGCAGCAGTCCCGCGCCGTGGCATCACCGACGTACGGGGCAATCCGTTCGTACAGCGTCTGCATGGCGGGGTCGCCGTAGCGGGCCACCGCCATGCGGAAGAGCTGCAGCACCTCACCAAGTAGCAGAAAGTTCTTTGCATCCTCCAGGTCGAACGACGGGCTCAGCAGCGTGCTCCACGCCGTCGGCAGTGCCTCGCTCAACAGACACGCATCGAACGCCTGCTGGTTGCTCTGTGCGGTGCTGGCATCCACGCCGGCCAGGAGACCTGAGCCGCCGCCGTTGTCGACGCCGTTGCGCGCATCGCTGTCCAAACTTGCAATGAGGGTGGCGGCTTGTGTGGCCACCGACGCATCCAACTCCTGTGTGAGCTTCTCGAATACCTGCAGGGCAGACTTGGGCAGCTCCAGCTCCGCCGATAGCGTCACAGCATAGCACAGCTGACGGAGGATGGAGATCCAGCAGGACGGGGGCATCAGCACAAAAGCCGCCACGCACCCCCACGTCGAGACGCTGAACAGAAACGTGAAGAACTGCTTGTACACGCTCACCCGCTCTCTCGAACTCTCACTCACGACTCCCATCCACACCACCGGCGTTGCCTCGCTCAACTCCCCGACCGCGCACAGACGCTCCCACAGCAGGGGGGTCAGCCGCGCCACCGACAGCACGCCACGACTGCCTGCTTTGTTCGCGTACTGAAACATTAGGCGCAGCAGCTTCGACAGCTCCGGCACGGCCTCCATCCACCGCAGACACACCGTCACGTACGCCGCCACGTACGGCTGCAGTAGCTCAAAGGGAAGTGTGTTGATGAGTTGGTGGAAGTACTGGCCGACGGTGTCGCGCACCGCCGCGTTGCCACCCCACGCCCCCGCCACCTGCATAACCTGCTGCGTGACGTGGAGGAAAATCTGCACAATGAAGGCGCTCGTGGCCGACATGGCAGTCGGCGTGCCGGCACCACCACCACCACCGCTGCTGCTGCTGCCCCCGACCAGCAGACTTGGCGTGTTTGGCGTCGAGCCCATCGAAAGACGTCCACCTCCACCTCCACCACTGCCGCTGGTGGTGCTGTTCGCAGCACCAGCCATGCTGTTGTTGTTGCTCGTGCTGCTGCCGCCAGCGGCTGCCGAGCCACCCGCCGCGTCGCTACCCAGGCCCTTCGCCAGTGCGCTCAAGTACGAAATCGCATCCGCCACGGGGTGCTCATTCGCGCTACTGCTGCTGCTGCCGACGCCGGTCGTGAGATTCGTGTACGTGCCTGCTGTCGTCGTGCTTGTCGCGCCACCACCGGCGCTGCTGTTGCTGCTGCTCGCCGTGGCACTCGCCTGCTCCATCGCGGCAATGGCGGACTGCACGACAACACGCACGAGTTCCGCCTTACGGCCCAGCAGTCCGGCGACTTCCGCCAGCGTCTCTGGCGGTGCCACCGCCCCGACAGCCGCGCCGCCACCGCTGGCGGACGTCGCCGCGGTCAGTCGCATCAGCGCCTCCGATTCATTTGCGAGGGTCGCCTGCGGTGTGGCCCCCTCCTCTGTGCAGATGCTCAACAAGATCCCGGTGGCCTCGTACAGCTCCCGCCGGTCGCTTGCCTGCAGCTGCGGTGCCGTCGTCACGATGCTGTGCAGGGCGTTCACCATGTCTGGTGCGTAGAGCCCCAGCTGGCCTTTTAAAACTTGGAGGAGGTAGCCGAAGAGGTAGCAGACGCGGGCGCGGACGCGATCACTTCGGTTCATGACGCCGCACGGCTGCAACAGCAGTCGTTGCAGCAGCAGTGGAATGTACACCGCGTGATAGGTGAAGAAGAGGTAGTAGCGGCCCAGCACCTCGAAGAAGGCCAGGTGCACGCACGTCGCATCACCGCCGACGACCGCCTCGGTGGTCAGCAGACGCTGCAGGAGCCGCGTGGCGACTTCGCCCGGGTCTCGCAGCCCTTCGAGCCGCAGCGACTCACCGATCTCGTAAAAGTAGCGCAGAGCGGCCTCCAGAACTTCCGGATCGCTGAAGTCGCAGTCGTCCGTCTCACCGTCACGGGTGGCAGCAGCGGCAGCAGCGGGCCGGCTGTTCCGCATGCTCGGTGTTTCCCCGGAGCTCACCAGGCGGTCCAGGCCGGTCACCAGGACGCACTCGAGGTGATTGAGGACGAGTTCTGGGTGGCGCCGGTGCAGCAGTCGCAGCAGATTGTGCAACACCTTGCGCTGGTCAATCACCGCATCGTCCCACATCCGATCCTCGTCCTGGCCCACGCCGGGGATGCGTGTTTGGTGGAAAAGCGTTGACAGCAGCTCCACCGCCTCCGCCTCGAGCAGGAACGGTGTCTTCAGGTAGACTTGCAGGTAGCTGAGAATCGAGTCGCGGACGTCGAAGAGGTTCAGCCGCAGGATTTGAAGAAGGTGCGCCACCACGGCGTGCAGCGCGCTCGACAGCCCCTCCAGCAACTCCGGGGTCACACTGAACGGGCGGTCCTGCAGCACCACGCCGTCGACTTCGATCACAGCGGCCGGTGCCGGGGAGCCCTGCTCGAACATCGCCGAGCACGCCTCGAGCAAAGACAGGAACTGCTCCGCCACCGCCACGGTGAACTTCGCCACGGCGTCGATGAAGAGCACCGCCTCCTCTGAGGGCGGGGGCAGTTCGAAGAGGGACGTCATGCGTGGCAGTGCATCGATGACGCTCAGCGTGCGCAGGGACTCCATCTTGATCCCGGGCATCTGCTTCTTCTCGACCAGCGAGAGTAGACACTCGCAGGCGGCGACGCGCAGGGGTGGCACCGTCAGGAGGAAGTACAGCAGGTTGATCCAATCTGCCGTCATAAAGAGCGCCACGTCAACCCACTCAATGTACGTCTGCACCACACTCAGGCACAGCTTGGCGACCTCGGGGGTGCGCACACGGGCATCGCTGACCAGGGTCGTGTACCACATGTGCACCGCCTGCGGAATGACCTTCTCCCGCATCGCGTCCTTGAGCGCCATGTCGCGCGCTCGCTGCTGCTTGCCGCGCTCCTGTCGATCCCGCACACACACCACGCGTTCATCGACGTACTCAAAGACGCGCAACACGTACACCGTCACAAAGTCGGTGCTCGGCAGGTAGGTGGACGACTGACGGCGGTTGAGCATTTCGAAGAGATCGTCGAAGACGGTGGACCAGCGGGCGGGGTAGAAGACCTGCAGACCCACCACCATCATCTGCGCGTGCTTGTTCACGATGTAGTCCGCTGGCACGACGGTTGGGGACGCGAAGAGGTAGCGATGGATAAAGGAGAAAAGAGTGCGGTAGAGCTCGTTGGCTTGGGTGGCGTCCACCGTGGCCGCGAGCATCGGCAGGTGGTGCATGATGGTGTTGAAAGCCCAGAAGCAGCGAAGCTCATTCACGGCTTCGTTGCTGATGATGTGAAAACTTAAGTTGAGCCCCTCGGCGCTGGCCCGGAGGTCCATCAGGTAGCGCTCCGCCTCGAGCCGCGCATTCTGCGAAACACTTGGGTCAAAGCTGTGGGTCAGCTGCAGCGCCTCCGTGAAGTCCACGGTGGAGGACATGGATTTCACAGGAAGAGAAAGAGAAAGGGAAGAGAAAGAGAGAGGGGCGCAAGCTGACACGACTGAAAGAAGGGAAAAAGAGAAAAAAAGGGCTAAAACCGGGCACGTAACAACAAGACGCAGCTTTTGAGGAGAAAAAAAGAAGAAAACCTCAGAAAAAAATAAAGATGTCTTGTGTTGCCCACAACGCACCCTTGCTGTTTTTCTTCTTTTTTCCTTTTCAGAACTGCTGCAAAGAGAGTAAAGAAACCGGGAAGAGTTGCAGAGGCAGTTCCTGAAAGCAAGAAAGGGCTCTCTATCGTGCTTTGGCTGCAGCAGCCACCGTCAGCAGACAAAGACTATCAAAGAAAAAAAAAAGGCTGCAGGGGAGCGACCCGTTAATGCGTCTCGAGTTTCGTCTATTAGTAATATTATGAAAATGGAAGCTGAGAGTTAAGAATTAAAATGGTATCGTGACTTTAGAAATAGTAAGGAGGAAAACCAAGAAAAAAAAAGTGAGCTGGTGATGAAAACACGCAGGGTACAGTCGCGGAGTCAGCTTTCCTTTAGCGGATCTGTTTTAGATCAACCCACAGGGGTAGTATTAGTAATGTTCTTTTCTTCTCTCTTCTTTAGCTTCAAAAGCACTTCTGAGCAATGGAGGTAGTCCTCTTGTGTATTTGTATGTGTTTTGTGTGCGTGTGTCCGGTTACAGAAAAATAATTCACAACTGTGGTGTGTGTGTTACTTGGCAGACTTCAACGACCTTTGAACACCATCAACGTGTTCTGTGGGAGGGGAAGAAAAAAAAAAGAATACACCCGCTGTGTTTTACATGTGCAGAAGTGTGATGATGACGAGAGAACGCAGGAGATGTTGAAAGCCAATGGGGGGAGAAGACGAAGAAACGTAGATGGAGGGCGACAGTTGGAAAAATAAAGCAAAGAACCCTGACGTGCAGTGGCGTGCAGACAGACCACATTGCAATGGGTATTGGAAAAGAAGAGAACAGAAACTCGCAGCTGCCGCCTCGGAAAGCGCTCCTCCTCTTTTTTGTTATTGTTGTTCTCACACAAAATGTCAACAGTGCAGCTCTACCTCTCATGTCGTGAGATGTCCCTTTATACTGTCGAAGATTGTGTAGCGTTCCTTTCGCCTGTACTTGATGATGCGTGAATCAGCACGTTGTTTTTTCTTTCTTTCTTTCTTTTGAGTTGCTTTAGAAGATGCTAAAAACGCCCATCTGGAACACGTGAGCACACCTCCTTTTCAACTCAAAGCTACGTTACACCACAAGTACAAGCACACACAAGAAAAAACCAAAAGATATTTATTGTTTGGCGAACACGTCACCTCCTCCTTCACACCCACTGCGACCAGCCGGGAAACATGACCGCAAGACTCTCGACCCGCTGCGCCTCCTCCACCAACTTCCGCACGTGCGTGGCGACGCTCAGAACATCACCGCCGTCGTACCCGCGCAGCTTCGCATCAATGCGGGCCAGCGTCCGCGCGGCGTCTGCGTTACTCGCACGCGCGCGCATCGGTGGCACCTGCCGCGTGCTCGCCTGCAAGAACAGCTGCTCCTCCTGCTCCTGCTGCCGTTGCTGCTGCGGCGGAGCTTCACGGGCGTCTCCGGTGGTCCCAGCGCCGTCTGCGCCGGCCGGTCCGCTGATCACCCATCGCGCCAGTGGATCGTGCATGATGGAGCTCAGCAGGGTGCGCAGGAGCTCGCGTTTGTCGCGCAGCAGCGCCAGCGCCGCCTCGGCGCAGGGACGCAGACTCCCCTCCGTGCCCCGCACCCCCAGGCCGTCGACGATGTTGCGTGACATCCGAAATGGCACCTGCTCCGGCACCGCCAGGAGTCGATTCTGATCAAACGCGATTCCGAGATCGATGTGCACCACCTCGGCTGTTCGCTGGTGCAGCAAGATGTTGCTGACGTGTCGATCGCCGAGGCCGACGACGTACCCCACCATACTCGACACCGCCACGCTGCGCGTGAACGTTTGCTGCTGTGCGACGAAAGCCTCCGCAGAGGCGCAGTACTCGAAAAAGAAGTAATGCAGCGCCGGTGTGAACGCCTCGTACAACTTCAGCAACACCTCGACTTTCGTCCGCGGCGGCGCGGTCTGCAGCTGCACGCGGCACTCCCGTGTCGTCGGCTCACCTGGAAAGTAGCGCTCATGGGCACCGGGCTGCTCCTCCCTCCCGTTGTAGCGGCCCGTCACGTACTCGCCGAGTGGGATGGTGTGCTCCACCCACTGCAGGATGCCGGCCGTCGGGGCCAGTGGCACGATCACAAACGTGCGCACCCGCAGCGGCTGCGTTGCGGCACGCCGGCGGAAGAGCTGATTGGCCGTGGCGAAGACCTGCTCGATCAAGGCATCTTGTCGGAGGTCATCGCCCGCCTTCAGCAGCTGCCGCACCACCGTGCCGTCACTCAACTCGCACAGCAGCACCTTCGGTGCATTGACGCCACCTGGCGTGGTGAAGGACGGGCGGTAGCGCAGGACGCATGGGGTGAGGACCGGCGACGGGCATCACCGCTGCCGCGCAGCGTCTGCACCCGCGACGAGT
>AUXI01000229.1:0-31072 GCA_000482105.1 Crithidia acanthocephali | reverse complement strand
GCTTACTCAAAGTGTGTTGCACCGTGGTGTTATCCACCCTTATTGCCACATGGCCTTTCAGACGCTGGGCAAATGCTTTCAAGCCGAGGTATACAGCCCTCATCTCAGCAGAAGCAATCGTCGGTGGTTGGGCAGCCCACTTTCCACCAGTGGCGCCGATTTCTCCGTTACCGACAAAAAGCATTGCTCCCCTTCCAACCAGGAAGGCGTCTGTAACAAGCACCGACGTGGGTTGGGTCAATTTAGGAGGCACTACAGGTGCGTTACACATGAGAAGGCGGAACCAACGCCGGAAAAGGTAAACGACAAAACTGGAAAGGTTTGCCGGGTCCGTGTCTGCAATGATCCCCCGATTCAGTTGAGACAGGCGGCGCCGGACGGTCTTGAGAGCAAAGTAAAAAATCGACAATTAAAACATTCAAAATGCTAGATGCGTATATCAGTTTCGATGCGCAGCGTTCTCTGTCAGCCACCGTCATAGTTTCCCATCGCGGCGTATCTTCAAGGTGGCGAATAAATTTATCGCACATCCTCACAGTTTTCGCGTTATGATCAAAAAGTACTCCCAGAAAAACGTACTCGTCTTGCAGCACTGAGCTTTCTCCCACAGTGGCACCTACAAATGCCGCGGTGCGTAAGGTTTTGTCGAACCATTCGAGAACCTTTTTCCGACTCCCCGCCGCGCGCACGTTATCGATCCCTGGTAGCTTTCTTTTGCAAGTCCGCCTCTAAAGCGGGGTGAACTGGCGTTGGGTGGGCGGGAAACGAAAAGAAAGAGAAATTGACAGTCGAGACTGTCTTTAGGAGGTAGAAGAAGAGAAAATGGTTTGAAAAGTACTACCTCTCATGATCACCATTCCTATCATGCATTCATCCAATCATTCCTCGCTCTGGCTTAAAAAAAAAACCCGGTAGTCTAGTAGCGCACAAGACATCTGTCAAGCGGTTTTAGCACGCATGCAATAGGCAACAGTCTGCTTGCTTGGTAGTATATAACTCTTTCTCGCAGCTGCTCGCTCAACAAGACAGTGCGTCACCTCGATCTTCAAAATACTATGCGCTCGATTTAACTAGTTTAGATTCACCGCTTTTTCTTTTTTTTTCTCTAGGTTGTACGCCTCTCCTTAGCGGCTGTGCGTGCACACTTGCTTCAGATACTCCCTACACACTCGGCTGCAGAAGTGCTCTTTCCTTTTCTGCCCACCTCTCAGTTGGCTCACACTGTCTGGACGACCGTAGCTGGTACGCTCTTCATCCATATATCTACACACGCCGTGGCTTTCTCTTTTTTTTTCTTTTCCGATTCTTCTCGTTTCTTCTCCCTTAGATTTCTGCTGTGCAGTATCGCAAAGCTCCAATCCGGCTGTCTCTTCAGCATTCGGTGTGCCTGTTGGCTTGGCACAGCATCGCTTTCTTTTTTTCTTTCCCCCTCGCTAGTTTTATGCTCACCAGCTAAAGCGGTGTGTGTGATTTTGGGTTTTCACTTTTCTTTTCCTCTCTTCCGTTCGGTTTGCTTTTCCTCACCCCTATATAGCATCCTCTCCCCTCCCAGCGTATACATCCCACTCCTTGCATCTCTTCTGCTCACGAGAACAACACAACGCTGAACTCCCGTGGTGCAAAAATGGAGATGCGCTGCTGCACCCCGCCCGCCATGGGTGGCGGCACCGACGACCTCTTCTCCTCCTGCCGCCACCTGTGCTTCGTGAACGAAGAGGAGGACGACCACGATGACGGCGCAGCCACCCTAGACAAGAGCATCACCATGCGGCCCTCCGAGAGCTTCCCGCGGGCGTCCGACACACGCGCCTCTGGTGAGTCGCGTCCAAGTGACACTCTCGGCAACGCTGTCCAGCTACCCTCCCCCACCCGCGCACCGCGTTCCCCTCGACGGGCTTTTCAGCCCATCCCCCTCAACATGCCCACCGATACCTGCTACGGCCGCACGTCGTTTCAGGGATGGTCGACGGACGGCCTGAGCGGCAGCAGCAACGCCAACAGCACTCCGTGGCGGCCCCCGACAGTACACGAGCCCGTCGCGCCGGTCATGCACGCATCGTCCTACCTGCAGACACCCGAGGTGCAGCGCGTCAACGCGGCGAGCACCGCCTCGGCGGCCATGGCACACCTCCTCTTCACCCCACAGATCCCGCAGGTGTGCCTCGCCTGGCGGTCGAACCTCGACGCCGAGCTGGATCCTGTCAACGTGTTGAATGCACCCGACCAGCTGCCCGCCGTCACGACGCTGATTGACGACATGCTCTACATTGGCGGCTTCCCAGACGCAGAGACGGTGCCGCTGCTGCACTCCATAGGGATCCGCCACGTCATCAACTGCTGTGCGCAGGACGTCCTCACATGCCCCGAGGTGTCCAGCGAGTTCTACGTGCACAACCTGCACTCCTTCGACTCGGACGACTACTTAATTCTGCACCACGACTACGAGGGCTTCGCCTCGCTCGTGTCGAACCTGTTGGCGCACGGGGAAAAAGTGTTTGTGCACTGCATCGCTGGCGTGAACCGCAGCGTCACTCTCTGCGCGGCCTACCTGATGGACCGCTACTCCCTCACCCCAGTGGAGGCGGTGCGCGTGTTTCGTGGCAACGGTCGCAAGCGCATCCTCGATAACAAGGGCTTCCGGCACCAACTCGTAGACCACTACCTTCAAAGCGTTGAGCCGCGCAAAGCAGAACAGGGGCTTTACTACTAGAAGATGAACGCCAATAGAGTCGAGAAAGACAAGCCGGCACTTCTCACACTCTGGCTTGTTAAGCACGTAGAAAAACTCAATTCTTTTTTTTCTTTCTCAAAATTTATTTTTCGCCGACTTCTCGACAATCAGAATATCTCTTTCTCTCTCTTTTCGCCTTTCTCACCAATGCGTTCTCATTTCCCTCTACGTTTATGTGTGTATGTGTATATGTGTGTGTGTGTGTCCTTATACTACAGTTACAGTTGTGGAAGCAAGTGCGATCTCGCGGTTGTCTATTCGACGTCACATCAACGTTCCCCGTGATCACGTCTTTCTGTGTGTTTCTGGTGCCGGCAACACACACTTGCTAGGCAAAAACTATTTATGCTTATAAGACTGCTGTGCTGTGCGTTGCCTTTTTGCTATTCCTTTTTTTTTCCGACGCATGCAATGCAAAATGCTGTTCTTTTTTCTATTCTCGCCTTTTTGTGTGTGCTTTGTACATGTATTGCAGGTGCGCAGTATGTACAGCGCATGTTGCGATACTTTTATTGATTCTCTTTTCCTGTTGTTGTTGAATGCGTTAGTTTTCTGTTTTTTTTTCTTTCCACAGCTACAGCGCTCTGGCCGTCGTGGTTCTTTTCACGTGCCAACCTCTATTGTCTTCACCAAGCAAATCCACTTGTTGGTAGGTTTTCTCCGCTTCTTTACATATATATACGTACGTAGGCTATTTGTTTTCTGTTTGTCTGTCTCGTTTTAATCACCATGTTTATCACGCACACCTGCACCCGTTGCATACATATATGTAATGGTTCTTTGTTCTTACTCTTTCGTTTATACCTCTTATAGAATTCTCTTCCTCTCCTTTGCGGCTATGCCGGCGTACTCCCAGATTTTGTGCACTTATACGTATTTCTGATGCTTTCCGTCTCTATTGCGACGGCTTTTTTTTTTTGTACACTTCCCTGTATTCTTTTTGTAAAAGTTGTTTACGAGTGTTCGTTTTTTTTTTTTTGGTGTTCGTACAGTCAGAACTTTATGTGTGCCGCTGTCAGCTCCTTTCCTCACTAGTTGCGTTTGTGTACATCCATCGACGACAAAGCAAACGAGTATTAGGGAACACACATCATCCCCGTCGGGATGGAGGCTGGCGTTTTCAGCCCCCGTAAAGGTGCCTGTGCTTATCGAGCCGACGAACGTGTGGCTGCGTTGCTGTAACGAGCTAACGGGTACTGCACTACTGCAGTGGTGGATGTGTGTGCAATCAACGTTCGTTTAGGCACGTGTGGGCTGTAATTGATATGCATCTTTCAAAGGCTCTCTCAGTTGTTGTGCTGATCTTCAGAATCCGCGTTCCGCGCCTCTCTATCACAAACCCGAAAGGGAAGCACCCAATATCACGTTTCAGCCTGCTTGCGTTCCCTCTTTCCCTCGTAAACTCCACCTTTTCCTCTTATTCTTCACCACGTATTCTCCATTGTTGTTTTGGCTAGAGTACAGCTGTACGCAAAGGAAAAAACAACGTACGTAGAGTGACCCAGCATGAGTCAGTCCAACAAGCGACGGCGCTCTTTCCGCGTCGACCCGTTCACCTTCATCGTCCCAGGCAGACAAGACGACGCCTCCCCCACACCCGATGCCTCATCTGCCTCCGTCATGGCCACCACCCTGCACGCCGCACACCCGATGACTCTGCGCCGTGTGGCCTACGAAGAAGCCGCCACCGCGCTGGAGGATCTCCGCTCCGTCAACGCGCCACCGCTGGCCACCGCGGCTGCAGACGCCCCCCTCGCCCCCGGCACGGCGGTACGCCTCCCCGTCGTCCTTGACGTGCGCGGCAGCCCATACGGGCTGACCTTTGCCCTTGGCTCGGCCGAGCAGCAGCTGCAGGACTGCGAAACTGTACTGGACGCGGCGGCAGACGCATGGGTGGGCGAGTACGGCGCGCACAGCCTCACGTCGCTGCCGCCCCGCACGGCGTCTTCGCAGGCCGCGACGCTGCTGGCGCAGGTGCACGAAGAGGCCACGCGGCAGCTGCCTGCGGTGGCGGCGAAGCTGAAGAAGCTCAGTAACAAAGACACCCGCCTGCCGCTTCTCGTGGAGGCGGATGGGATCAAGGCAGCGGAGTCGCGGCTGCGCGACGACTTCCAGCACGCCGTGGCGGGGCTAACGGCCTTTAAGGCGGAGCACGCGAAAGCCACGCAGGCAAGCCCACAGCCCCTCAGCTCCCACGACCTCTCGCCAGCCAACCTGCAGACCCGGTGCGACGCCGGTGACGACTTCTGCGTGGAGCACACGCACCGGTGGGAGTTTGCGATGCACGGCATCCGCTCACGAGAGCCGCGTGAGACGTGGGCGGTGCTGTCGTGTCAGCCCCTGACGGCCCTGCTCGACGCCGTCGACTGTGCCACGGTGCGCGACCCCCTGCACACCTCTCGCAACGCTTTCTTCTTCATTCACGGCACTTTTTACATCGACGACCGCCACCGCGACGCAGCCGACTTTGAGGACCTCACGAAGGTGATTCGCACGAACGACCCTCTGCAGGACCCGCTCACCTTCAACGCCGCCACGCACCAGGGCTTCGCGCGGTGTCCGGTAAAGAGCGCGGCCAGCACGACCTTCAAGGATCTGGAGGTGAAGATGGGCGAGTCCTGCCTCCTGCGCCACTGCGGGGGCTGCGACCACTACTTCTACTTGTCGCACGTGCGCAGCCTGCACGGCTACCCGCGGAAGGAGCGTGGGGAGTTCCCGCATCGCGTAGCAAAGGTGCGCGACTTGGCGCGCCGCTGCCTGCTCTGTCGTTTCTTCCCCGCTACAGTGGCGCTGTACGAAGACCCGCTCTCGCCCGAGAGCCCCGCCTACTACTGCGCCGTGTGCGTTGACATCCTGCACTCGCAGGACACCCCAGAGGAGGCCTCGCACTACCAGCGACGCGACGCTGCCGACTTCGGAGAGACGTACTTCAAATCATCGTAGAGAGAGAGTGTACGGATGTGGTGGTGGTGCTGCTGATGCTGCTTTACGTGGAATGCCAGGGCGGAATGACACAGGACATTTGCCCGGTAGGAAAGCATGTCTATTATTGTTGTTGCTTTTCAACTTTTCACTTGATGGCTCCCCAGCTCTGCTCGGCGAAGCACCACACAGAAAGTTTACGCAGGTATAGAGAGAGAGACATGCATGTTCTGCTCTGCCGCTGCTTAGTCATGTACAGTGCTTTTCAAACCGCTTGCGACGCAGCTTTTACATTTGGAAAAGTGCCGTTTTTTTTTTGCCCGCATGTACGATTTGCTTGGATGCGTGAATTGAAATGCGACGTTGGTCTCTGCACATGCGGTAAAGTGCGTCGCCGCTTTCTCATTCTCAGACGCCACCAGTTATGACAACCACAAGCACTCTCCATCATACTCCTTCCGTCCTCGTTGCTTCTTGCCTTGGTTCTTGACTCCTACAGGAAAAGCACTGATCTGCAAATCGCAATTTGCACTTGCTGCGTTTGTGTGTATGTGTGCAGCGCAAGCGCTAGCGCTCAGATTATTGTTATCATTTTTTTTTAAATCCCTACAGCGACGTGAGCTTCTTTAAAAGAAAAAAAAGCGAGAAGCAGCTCTCTTTCAAAGCCCTTTTCTTTTGGCGTGCACTTTTTGTGTCCTCTTATTACCAGACGGTGGTTGTTGTTTTTTGTCGGAGCGCGTACTGTTCAGTAGATTCGTTAGTTGTAGAACTGTACCCTAAAGATACCCTCACGCACAGAGGCAACCGGAGCACACAAGCTCACACTTGTATAAGTACACTAACGATTATATATTCGTTTTCACTAGATTTTCTTTATTTTTTTTTCTGGCTCGTGCTTCGTATCAGCCCTCTCAGTGCGCTTCATTCCGAGTTCCTTCGGTGTGTTGGTTCCCAGTAGCTGTCGTTGTGTTCTACGCTGTGTCTTCTGCGATGGAAATTGTAGCCCAGCATCAGCTGCCTTGCGATGCGCTTTTCTGCCGCATCAGCGATAGTCGCGCCAAGCCGCTGGTCGGCTTTGGGGGGCGGGACGCCTCGATTCATATCTACCCTTTCGCCGGCTACACGCGCTGTGCCTGGCTGCAGGGGCTGCCGGATCCGGTGACGGCCCTCGCCTTTGACCCGGACCAGTCCTCCGTCGTCGGTGGCAGCGATGGCGGCAAACTGCAGATGTGGGACCTCACCTCCGAGGAGGTCGTCCGCTCCTTCACTCGCGGCCACAACTCCACCGTGACGGACATCGACATGTTCCGCAGCGGGCAGTTTTTCGCCACTGTCTCGACGGACAAGATTCTGCGCGTCTGGGATGTCCGCAAGTCGTCGGGGCGGCAGTCGTACAAGGACGCCACGGCCCCCCTGTGCGCCGTGCAGTTCTCACCGAATGGCAAGTGGATCGCGACGGGCTGCGCGCGTGGGGTGGTGCGCCTCTACGACCTCACCGCTGGCCGCCTCATCCACAAGTTTGAGCTGCACACCGGGGCCATCACGAGCCTCCACTTTCACCCCGACCTTTACTACTTGACGGTGGCGAGCGGCGACGGCACCATCTCGATGTGGGACCTCGACTCCTTCGAGCTGCGCTTCCGCAGCGCCAGCCAGCACACCCCGATCGACGCCGTGCGCTTCTGCGGCGCGCACCTCCTCGCCACCTCCGACCACGCCGCGCGCGTCTTTGACATGCGCCACCTGAGCGACCGCACCGCCGCGACAGTGGAGGCGCCGTGGATGATGGTGGGCGACGTGGCCTACGCCGCAGCGGTCGACGAGGCCTGGTTTGTGGAGACCTCCGGCGCGGTCGCGATGGCGTGCAAGCTGCGCTTAAGCGACCAGCAGTGCGCGAAGGACGCAGCGCCGGCGCCGGCCCCCACGACGGCGGCGTCCCCCACGACGTCGCAGCGTGTTCCCGTTGCCACGCTGGACAACAACAACCCGATTTTTGGCGAGGGAAAGTCGAAGGCGCCGAAGGTGTCGCGCACCTCCCCGCCGCCATCCCTCAAAGACAGCGCAGAGAACCGGCCAGCTGGCAAGACGTCGCGGCAGTCCCCGTCGTCGCCGCCGCCGCGCTCAACGCTGTCGCCGCCGCGGCCACAGTGGAGCGCCAGCGGACCTACCTTCCCCGACGCACCGTCGTCCTCGCTTGGCCAGCACGACTCGGAGCTGCAGCTCGTAGACCTGCTAGCGCGCGAGAGCAGCTCCACTGCCCTCACCCTGCAGCGGCGCGTCCAAACGATGAACAGTTTGCGCACCTTGTGGACCGAAAAGCAGCCAGAGGCCATTGCGCAGCTGAAGCAGCTCTACGAGGAGGGCCAAGAGTTCGGCCCCCTCTTCGACTTCTTGACGCTCATGCAGCAGCAGCGCATGAAGGAGAAACTGACGACCGACTCGCTGGTTGGCATGGTAGACCTGGTGCAGATCGCGCTGAGCACCGACTACGAGCCCCTCGTGCTATTAGGGCTGCGCACGCTCCGCAGTACGGTCACGCGGTTTCGCGTGCGTGCCGAGGAGGCCCGGCGGCGCGCACGCTCGTCGCAGAGCACTGGTCACAACGACCCGCTAGGCATGGCGCAGCATCAGCGCATCAAGGAGAAGCTAGCGGAGTGCACGGAAGGTGTGCTGACGCTGGCGCAGCGCCGCGACGCGGTGGGTGAGGAGGCGCGATCGGTGGCCGCGGATTTGCCGGCAAAGCCGCGTCCTGCGTAGCGCTCTGATGGCTTCGACGCTGCTTCGCTGAACCCGTAGCGGATGGCTTTTTCTGTGCCGTTATACTGTTGCTGTTGTCAATGTATGTATGCTTTTTCCCCCATTTGGCGGAGATCTGTGTGCGTGTGTGTGTGCATGTTTTCGGCCTGTCCCACTCCCACGCTTTCTTTTTTGAGCTTCTGCTGCTGGTCTTGTAAGACTGCACATAGCTTATGTTCTTTCCACGACGCATCGCTTTCCTTTGCTTTTTTTTTTTTGCGGTGCTGCCTGTGGTGGCTGGGCCACAGGCACTCGACGTGTCGCCGTCAGCGGTTCTTGCTTTTGTTTCCCTTTTCTTTTTCACCTTAGAATACACTCCGATCCTTGTTCATTCTCTATTCCGTCAGTTACAACCTGTCCTTTGTGCAGTGAAAAAAAGAAAGCTCTACATTGGGGAAGGCCGTCCGTTTCGGTGCATCTGGTGCATCACCAGCAAAAGCTAAGCTGGTCGTTTCGACTGGCGTCTTCAAGTTCGCAGATGGTGCTCCAGACTATGACCAGCTGCAACAGAGGCTTGGAGAGCTGCACTCGTTCAGTCATCCCATTAGCTAGGATGGCGCCTTCGTTTGAATGCTCGAGAAACTTGGTCTTTTTTCTTTCTCGACGCTGCTGTGTCATGATGCTGCCGCAAAGGAAGTTCTTCCCGCTTTCAATTCCGCCTTCTTTTTTTTTTTTTGTCTTCCTGCCTCTGTTCGCTTTGACGCTGCGATGTGACCTCGTTTTTCTACAGGCTATGCGAACTGTTCAAATGTGTGTCTGTGATGGTTGCCTGAGCAAACGCAGATCCTCTTTACCGCACACAGAGCCAGTAGTTGTGTAAAGCAAAGAACCAAGCAAAAAGAAAAAAGCTCCGCTATGAACCAAATGCCAGGGTCAACCGGCGTCTCTCCCGCCGAGGAGCTCCGCGAGGATGTAGCGGAGCTGCGCAGCGCCGTTGATGTGGCACTGCGAGCCGCACTCGAAGCACTCCAGCGTGTACAAGAGCACCCCGAGCAGCCATCACAAAGTCCGATCTCACCAACGGTGTCATCGTTAAGCGAAGACGCACTGCACGAGCATCTGCGTGCGTTTGAGACGTTCATTATCCGCCGCGTTCGCGAAGAAACCGCGCAGGCGGTGAAAGTCGCGCAGCATCACTGTGAAACCACCTCCGTGAAAGGTGACGGCCACACCTCGACTGCCGCGGCAGTGACGTCTGGACGGAAGGTGGAGTTGCAGCTGGAGGCGCAGCGCACGCGTAGTGCAGCGGTGGAGCAGCGTCTGGGGCAGCTCGAGTCGAAGCTGAACGCGCTGATGGCCGACGTCGTGGCGCAGTCGCAGCGGGAGGCGACGCACCACAAGCGGCTGGCTGCGATGGTGCATGAACAAGTTGACGCGGAGGTGCGCGACGTGGCCGCTTCTCTCGAGCGTGCCGTGCGCGACGCCACAGAGCTGCATCGTCCTCGCATAGCACCACCTGTCTCCGCCGCCTCGGGCGTAGTGGATGTGTCTGTCATGCAGCACGTGACGGCGGCCCTCGCGGCGCTGCACGAGCGAGTGGAGGAGCAGCACGCGGAGCTGACGCGCTGGCAGCAGCAACAGTACAACTTGATGGAGGCGATGGCCACGCAGCTCAGCGAAGTGAAGACGGAGAACGCGGCGCTGTGGCAGATGGTACACCGGCTGCAGCAAGAGCCTTAGCAACCCCATCGCGCACACACACACACACACACGACAGGAGGCAGTGCGGGGCAATCGGTCAGCAGATTTAACTGAACACTTGCGGAAAGAATGCTGAGAAGCTATCTCGGTGCTGCTGCTGTATGGCGGATCGTTGGATCACGCCATGATAGTACAAAAGTGGACTTTAAAAGAAAAAAAAGGTTTTGAACATGCATCGGCGGCTTCACACGTGCAAGGATCTAGGACGATCGTCAATCTGTCATCTGAAAAGTGAGAGGAGAATAGCAACCTCAAGGCTCGCAGTACCTGCTGCACATTTCCATTCCCGAGAGACCAACAAAGACTGCATCAACCTCTCTTTCTCTTCCTCTGCACTCTTCTATTATCTGTTGATCTTTCCTCCGTCACCTTTCTTAGTAAAGAAAAGAAGTTGCTGTTTTCAAGAAGGCCCCTTTTTGCTGTTTCGTTCAAACCCGTCACGTTTCTTTTTACTCCATCCCCCATCATGCCCAAGACGTTCTCGCAGTCGGAGCGGGAGAAGCTGCGTAAAGACCGCGACATCCTCCCGCCGCTGAGCGACGGCCCGTTCGGACCATTCCCTGCCAACTTCAACACATCCGGCCGCGATGCCGCCAAGACGACTGTCAGCAGCGGTGCACCGACGGCGTCTTCGCAGAGCAAGAAAGCAGCGGCCAGCGGCAACACGGTGGCAGCGGCGGCGGCGGCGCCAAAGCGCGCGCAGAACGACGTCCTCATCGGCCACACCGGCACCGGTGGCATGTCGGTGAGCACCTTCAAGGGCAGTGGTGCCGCGAAGACGTCACGCAGCGACGGCCGTTTTGGCGACCCGACAGGGCCAGGCACCGCCGGCGCGTACGCGAAGCAGCGCATCCCTCCGACGGAGTTCCGCCACCACTACGAGCGCGGCGACTTGCCGCTGTCCATCCAACACGCGGCGAAGCGGACGCTCATGTGGAAGGTGGACGTGGCGAAGCTCGACTACCACCACTACCTCCCCATCTTCTTCGACGGCCTGCGCGAGTTGGAGGAGCCGTTCGGCTTCGTGGCGTTCCAGGGTAGCCTGGACCTGCTGGAGAGCGGTGGTGCCAAGATTCTGCCGACCGTGCCGCAGCTCATCATGCCGCTGAAGACGGCGCTCAACACACGTCACCCCGATGTGTTGCGGAAGGTGTTCCAGGTGATCCAGAAGCTCGTCGTCAGCGGCGAGCACGTCGGCGAGGCACTCGTGCCGTACTACCGGCAGTTGTTGCCGGTCTTCAATCTCTTCAAAAACCGCACGAAGAACATGGGCGACCGCATGGACTACGGCCAGCGAAACAGCCAAGACCTCAGCAGCCTCATCAACGACACGCTCTACCTGCTCGAGCGCTACGGCGGCCCAGATGCGTACATCAACATCAAGTACATGATTCCGACCTACGAGTCTTGTGTGTGACGTGCGGTGTATGTGTTTTAAAGCAAGGACGGCGGCGAATCGATGTATAGTAACAATAGAAAACGGAAGAGAGTCATTAGCACTGTTGCTTGTGAATCTGAAGTCGACCGCGGTGGTGAGTCAACGCAGAGCGTTTTCCAGTTTGTTTGCTTTTCTCTTTTTTTTTTAAGCCATGTACAACTTCGCCTTCCCTGATCGCACAAAATCAAGCAGTTTACGGAGAAAGGTGCGGAAGAATGCGCGCCGCGCTGCACAGCCTCTGCGGTGTCTCTGTGAAAGCCGCCTCGTGACCTGCAGCAGCTCCTCGATTGTGTGATGACTGCTTCGCCTCACAAAAGAAAAAAAAAGGCCTGCTGGTAGCACACACGCTTGACCACACCAAAACGCCATAAGCCACTTTAAACCCGCCTTTTTCTGCAACCTCTTGCTCCTCTTGCGTCCTTTCCTCTCCTCCTCCCCCACCATCCCTTGGCCGCCACGGCGTCTCTTGGTAGAAGCCCACGACCGCATCATCTGCCGCGCCGAGCAGCCACGCGGCTCCCTCTGGGCTACTTGATATTCCCCAACCACCACCTCCTCCTGAGGGGAGTGGAGAAAGGGCAACCACCACCCCCCCCCCTCCTCAGGCTGCCGCAGAGGAGAGGCGCACGAAAACCAACCAGAGGAACTCGGCGCAGCCCTTCCCCCGAGCAAAAGCTGACCGACTACGGACAGTCTTAAAAAGCGAGGGGACATAAACGTTGCATACGCGCCAGTCTTTCAAGCAGATGTCCTCCGCAGCAGTTCAAAGCACCAGCCCAGCGCAATGTGTTAAAAATGCATTCCATGGCGTGAAAGCTGCTTTGCATACACAGCTACGCCTTTAGAAGTGCGAAGACACTCAGTCGCAGTCCAATGCTCAGATATTGGTGACGGCGCTTTTTTCTTCTTCCTAATGCATCGTCCAAGGCCATGCCATCGAAATAAACGAAAAACAACGTGATTCGGCGATCATCGTTTTTTTATAATACTTGTCCAACCAAACAAATAAAACTGCGACGACAGCGAAGTGCAGAACGTGTCTGCATTTAATAAGTATGACTCTCTCACCAGCGGCCACGCAGCGTTTCTTCTATTCAGCAAAAAGCCAACACTAATTACCAAGCTTTCTTTGTCCTTTCAACTATCGCTCTCCTTCGCTATCCACACGTTTCTTTCCCGCGTGCTTTTTTAAATTGCATTTTTAGCTACCTTTTGTTTTCCTTTAGCAGGTTTTTTGCTATACCCATCGCACATCCTTTACTTCTTTTTTATCACGCTCAAAGAAAAGTATAGATCGAACCACAAAATCCGTACACGGGAACAAAAAAAAACCTACAAACAGCTTTGGATTGTCTTGCTTTCACCTTCCAGATATATATATTTACCCAAAACGTACTCCACACCAGATGCCCAGCATTCCACTGGTTGCCGAGCTGGGAGCCAAGGCGGATGAGTTTCAGCAGCTGCTCAATGTGTCGAAAATTCCCATAACGGTGGCGCAAAAACTGCGTCCAGCGATGGATCCAGAAGAGCTGTTCACGTACCAGGACTCCCGCATTTTTGTGCGTGCTCGCCCTTACGTCCCACACGACAATGAAAACCCCAAGAATCAAAGCATGATTCAGAAAGTGGACGGAGACAGAGACCTCGTCGTGATGACGCCAAAAATCTCACTGTCGGGACAGTGCACAATTGATCCGTGCATTGTCAACTTGGACGGCGCGTTTGTCGGCACGAGCGACGACACAGAGCGTGTGTACGTAGAATCATGTGCACCGCTGGTCTCGCTTTCCGTTGACGGCGCCTCGACCTGTGTGTTGTGCTACGGTCAGACCGGCAGCGGAAAAACGTACACAACAACGGGCATTTTTCGCTTTGTTGCTGAGGACCTTGCCCCGATTTTCGAGACGCACGACATTCTTCTCACCGTGCTGGAGATTCAGGCGCTGAAGAACATCGACCTGCTGACGGGGACAGACGTGCAAGTTATGGAGGACATTTCCGGTGAGTTAAAGCTTCTTGGCACAGAGGCGTTCGAATGCTCGAGCGCCGAAATGCTGCTTGCCGCTTTCGAGGAAGGTGCGTCTCAGCGCACAACGCGGTCTACGGAGCGCAACGAGACATCTTCGCGTTCACACATGATTGCGCGTATTTCGATTGTCTCGAAGGAAACAAAGTGGGCAAAACCGGGCGATTTATTCATCGTTGATCTTGCGGGTAGCGAAAACACCGCGGATAGCGCAACGCACGACAAGACGCGTCAGGCAGAAACGAAGTTCATCAATACGTCGCTGATGACACTCAAGGACTGCATCCGTTCTCGCGCTCTGGCAGCATCTAGCACGCAGCACTTGCACATCCCGTACCGCCGCTCGCCGCTCACGCTACTGCTGCGTGACTGCTTCGAGATCGCGGTGCGACGTCCAACAAAAACCGTCATGATTGCGTGCATCTCGCCGCTGCTGCGTGACGCGCGACACACAATTAACACCTTGCGCTACGCGTCACTGCTTGCGGTTACCCCACCTGCTAAGGTAGTCGCTGCGGACCCGAACGATCCGAATAATTTCACCCGTTCGCAAGCGCTTGACTTTATCTCCAAAGTTTCGCAGGGCGCGATTCAGTTTCCAGAGTATGTTCTTCCAGAAGGCGACGGGCGAACCCTCGTGCACATTCCTGAGGCTGAGTTTATCCGCCGTGTCGTCGAAAGTCACCCACACATTCCTGAGAAGAAGGCGAAGATGATTTACACTGCAGTTTGGAAGCGTGTTGTCGACGCGCGCACCAAAAACCGCAAGCAGATGATTGACGCCAAGCGCCACATCAAGGCGCCGCGCTGCGCTGTGTAGGCGAGGGTGTAGTGCGTGATGAACTCCCTGACAGCTCTCAGACAAAAAAAAATGAAATCAAATTTTTCCTTTTTCTGCTTTGAAGCTTTTAATTTCTCTTTTTATTTCTTTTCGTTTCTCCCACGCCTTCTCTAATAGCTGGGGAGGCAGTTTCCTTTCTTTTCGCGAGATTTTTAGAGTTCTTTTATTATTGTTATTATTTTCTACCTTTTAGAGTATTTCCTTTTATTTTGTTTCAATAGCTGTGCCTTTTCTCCGCCGGTTAAATGCTACTGTCAACGTGCTTCGTGTTTTGCTTTCATTCAAACACTTGAATATGCTCTTTATTTCGAAGAAATTCTCCAGATTGGTTCTCTTCACTGGCTGTTTGCTGTTACTTGCTTTCTCACCACTTGTTCTCTTCAGCCACCGCTCATGTGCAGCAGGTTTACTCCCCCTGTTTGTTTTTGTTCGACCTTCAAGAGCCAATCTGCTGCCTTTATAAATGTGCGATATTGTAGTCGGAAGAGTAATGCTTGAACTATAAACTTTTCTTAAATTTTTGCACTTTTCTTCTTATGCATGCAGCATTTCGGTCCTTCATATACCGCCGCTGTACGTGAAACGCAAACGCAACATGAAAACGATAATGATGTATTTCAACTGAAGTTGGTTTCTTCGCGTCGATGCTGGCCTACTCAGCGCTTGAGAGAGGGAGTAATGTGTGATTCGGATTCTCATCAAGAGTAATTATGGCTTAAACAGAGACGCTACTACTCAACAAGACCAAAAGCTCCATGGATGTGAAGCTGTAATAATTGTCGTTGCAGAACTGCAATATGTGTGGTAGCTGTTCAAATGCGCATTGCTCATAAAAAAAAAAACGGAAGCGTTGAATCCTCGTCGCTAGTATCAAAACACCTCTTTTTTCTTACTTCTTTTCTTGATAATCTTCTTTGGTGTGTCAATGCACACAAGCAATCTTATACTCTTTTTACTGACTGTTTTTGGCTGAATCAGTCGTATACTCATACTAATTTACCTGGAAGAGGCATTTACACACACACACATAAAAAAAAACCATTTTTTTTGTGGAAGGTCTGTGTTTTCTGACTCTTCTTTTCCATTATCCAACGGTCTCAATTGACTAAACGCCTCTTTTCGCACCACCTACGACTTTTTTATTCACATTTCTTTTTTCTCGGCAGTTGGTAGTTTTTTTTTGGTTGTTGTTGTTCCCCTCATTTCACGAACCACACGATAATTGTTTCGCTAGAAATGGGCAGGTCGCGAATTATAGGGCTGGTGGTGGTGCTTACCGTGGCTTTTTTAGTAGTTGTGGCCCAACAGTCTCATGCTCACGTTATCGGTGTCGACTTCGGCTCCGAATACATCAAAGTTGCAGGTCCACATGGTGACAAGGGCCTTGATATTGTTCTGAACGAGCTCTCTCGGCGAAAGACGGAGAACTTTATTGGTTTCCGTAACGGCGATCTTTACATCGGTGACACCGCGAAAAGCCTGGCTGCCCGGTTCCCTTTGTGCACCGCAAGTGCTATCAACCAGTTAGTCGGTATTCGCAAGGGCTCTGAGCTGCACTCTGTTTTCCAGGACCTTCAGTACGAGTACCACGTCAAGTTCAACAAGCATGGCTCCGCAACGGTTGACATTTGCAACATTAAGGAGCCCTTTACCGCAGAAGAGCTCTTCTCCCTCATTTTGTCCTACTGCAAGGCCGCAGCGGAGCACGACGGTGTCGTGTCGCCGACCGGCGTCGTCATTACGATTCCGTTTCACACATCGCCAGTGGAGCGGAGGTCTATTTTAGACGCGGCGCGTTTTTCCGGTCTCAAAGTTCTCGGGTTGATGCACTCCACAACGGCAGCTGCATTTTACTACGGCGTGCGCCATCGCGGGTTTGGCAACAACACAGTAAAACTGCTCGTCTTCGATCTTGGTGCAACGCACACGGAGGTTGGCGTTTACGAGATCACGCCAGCTCCCCGCCGCCCACCGCTGCAGAATGCGTTTGGAACACTGAGGACGCTCGGCGTCGTTGAGGATCGCTCCCTCGGCGGTAGGGCGTTCGACCTTTGCGTCGCTCGTATTATGGAGAAGGAGGCTCGCGAAAAGCTCCACATCGGTCCTGTGCTCGGCGGCAAGACGGCAGCGCAACTAAAGTCACAGTTCTCACTGCTCCGTGCGGCCAATAAGGTGCGCGAAACGCTGTCGGTGAACAGTGTGACGCCGTACACCGTCGAAGGCATCGTTCCCGACCGCGATTTCCACTCCAGCATGACGCGGGCTACTTTTGAGTCCGAGTGCTCTGACATCTTCGACCGCGTGAAGGGTCTCGCGCTCAACGTGACTAAGGCCATCAACGTCTCCCTTGGCGACTTGACAGCCTTTGAGATGATGGGCGGCCTGTCTCGCACGCCGAAGATCATTGCCGATCTCTCGACGCTGATTGGGCGGGACGTGGACCGCACCATGAACATGGACGAGGCTGCGGCAATGGGTGCGGGCTACTACGCCGCGAAGCTCTCTCCTCTCTACCACACCAAGTCGCTGAAGCTGGAGGAGAGCATGCCGTACAACGTAGAGTTCGAGGTTCACCCGCAACTGGACAAGAAGAAACCGCTAGCGCGGCGACCACTGTTCGACAGTGAGGGATTGTTGCTGGGAGACTCGGTGAGCCTGACGTTTAATCGCACGGACGACTTCACAATCGACCTTTACACCGGCGCGGACGAGAAGATGCTGGTTGCCACGATCGAAGTCACTGGCGTGAAGGAAACCCTCACAAGCTTAGGCGGGCTCTCCCCTGCCCTGAAGCATCCTAACAACAGTCACCTGATTCGCATGCAGGTGGTGATGAACGAGGCTGGGCTCATTCACGTGGAGCACACCGAAGCGGTGGTCCGCTATGCGGCGGAGGTGACGCAGAAGACGAAGGAGAACGTGACGGATCCCGCTACTGGCGAAGTAAAGGAGGTCGACACCACGAGCACGGTGATCCGGATGCGCCACAAGACGGCGCCGGTGGCTGCGGCTCTGGTGTGGAAGAACCCCACAGAGCTGACCGCACAGGAGTTGAGCGCGAGCGAAAAGAAACTCGCCGACATCTGGGAAGCCGAGCACGTCAAGCACGTCCGAGCGACCGCGAAAAACAACCTCGAAACGTACATTTTCTGGATCAAGTACGATGGAGTCGCCGACAACGCGGAGCTGACCGCTGCTGCGGGGCCTGCGGCAGTGCAAAACGTGATGGACGAGGTCGCGACGATTCAGGATTGGTTGGAGGACGGTGATGGTAGCTCTGATCACTGTCCGGCCTCCGAGTACGACCGTCGGCACGCCGAACTGAAGAAGCTTGTGCATGAATTGACAAACGAGCCAGATGCAGAGGTTGTCGATCGCGGGCAGGCCACCAACGGGCATGACGACGATGACGGCGATCTGTAGCGAGGAGAGAGCCGACTCCATGATGGCAGTCGCACGTCTTTTGGCGTTGTTTACTGAATGAACGCGCCTGTTCAGAATGCGGAGCTCTCGGCTGCTCTCTCTCGTTTTCTGTCTTTCCCCTCGCTTTTTCTACATATTTCTTTCTCTTTTTTTTTTCTCTCTGAGATTTGTTGTTGTTCTAATGCGACGACGGCTGTTGTGCTGCTGCTGTAGGTTGCATTACGCTTTCCCTCTCTTTGTTTTTGATCGTATCCGCGTTTCTCCTGTGCTCCTCTGTTTGTCAACTCATAAAAAAAGAAAAAAGGACAACAAAGGTCGAAGCTTAGCGGTAGCTGCCTTCCCTGTCTCTCCAAAAAACCATTACTGCTCCTCGTGATGCAGTGTGACATGGATAAGAAGAAAAAAGAAGCTTGCTGCCGCACCGAACTGTGGTTTTCGTTGTTTTCGAATGGCAGAAGTCCGTGAACGTGTCGCTGCTTTTTTTTTTCGTTTCTTCTTCTTTGGCCAGTAGCATTGTTGTCGGGGTGACACGTGCTTCGCTTTGTAGAATGGATGGCGAAGTAAAAAGAACACAGGATGGATTGCGCTTCTCTGTTCCTCGCACCGATGCGCTCTATCAACGCGCAATGAATGCACTGCCTGCATCGAACGCTATCTTTTATGTTTGTGTGCGCCTTCCTAGAATACTTCCTTTTTCTTCTTCTCTCTTCCTCTCCTTTCGTTTTTTGTCCACGCGCCTGTTACAGCTCTCTACCGCACTGTTTACACGCACGTACACCTACTTACATCTTCCTCCCCTAGCCTCCCTCTCTCCCTCTCTTTCCATACACACCCGACCCGCACACACAAAAAGAAAATGCGCCGTGCCTTTACTTCCGTCTCCGTCGCCGCCGTGGCCTCGCTGCGCTGCTACGCCACCAAGCACTACACCGACAGCCACGAGTGGGTGGAGCAGGCGGATGAGAACGTCGTCATCGGCATCTCTACCTATGCCCAGGAGAACCTGGGCGATGTCGTGTACGTCTCCCTCCCCCAAGTCGGCGACAAGGTTTCGGCGAAGGACGTCGTCGGCGAGGTGGAGAGCGTGAAGGCGACGAGCAACGTGTACTCCCCCGTCGACGGCACCGTCACGGCCGTCAACGAGAAGCTGAAGGACGAGCCCGGCCTCATCAACCAGTCCGCGGAGGACAAGGGCTGGCTGGTCAAGGTGAAGTGCTCCGAGATCCCGAAGGGGCTCATGGACGCCGATGCGTACAAGAAGTTCCTTGAGTAAGATGAGGAGAGTTATTATAATGTATCGAGCTCCTTTGTTTTGTCAAGCTGTTTCGCGCTGGACGCATGAGGTAACGCCTCTTCTCTCTCATTGACCATTTTTTCGGCGTGCGCGTGTCTGAGTGTAAGCTCTGTTACCGTAGTCTACGCCTCTTTCTCAGGTAATTAGCCATCATAAACGACAAACAACAAAAACCGTTAACGTTAACGAAAACAGTGAAACCTTTTTTTTTTTTCGGAAGATGTCGTGCGTGTTTGTGTGTGTGAATGTCGGCGTGTAACAGTTAGTGAAATGCTGTGCATTGGTTTGGTCAACGTGGTAGATGAATCTAAACAGGGAAACACAGGATCTTGTTTTTCCTTTTTCCTCTCACGATACAGTCAAGCGGTGGATGAAGCGATCGGAATGACGGCAAAGAAAAGAGTAGTGATAGTTCTGTGAAGGCTGCACTCTTTTCTGTTCCTTACTCGCAGCGGTGTTTAGGACAACGGAAAGTGCACTTCTCAATCGTCGTGCGTCTGCCTAAGTGCTGCTGTGAGTCTTTGAAGCGTGGAACATGGGGAAGCAAAACAACAGCCTTTTTTATTTTCTTCAATTCGAGGGGAAAGATGGAAGCGTTGCTGTTTTCCATCTTTTCCCTTTCCTTTTTGGCTGCCACGTTGCTTCTTCCTCTTTTTTAACTCTGCTTCTTTGCTGCGTTTCCCACCTGAACTTTTTTCTTTCTTTCTCATCGAGTCGGTCTTCATCCGCTCATGTGTGTGCGTTGTGACGTGTGTGTGTGTGCGAAGCCGCTCTTTTTCTTTTCACACTCCGCCGCCTAACCCGTACTGTGAAGTTACTGCCTCTCTGCTTACGGCTTTGCCTCTCCTTTTGCAAATGTATTCGTGCCTTTGTGTCATTATGCGTGTATCGGTTTCTTCGTTTTCTTCTCTTTCTCCTCCAAGTGTTTCGATGAGACCAAGGTGTTGTCTACTTCTATATATTTGTTCTCAGAGTTGCCTCTTTTTTTTTCTTTCCTGTTTTGTTAATGCTAGCGCTTTCACCTTCACGTACATCTGTCGACGAAAAGAGAAGAGATGACGCACAAAAAAGTGGGTGGAGTTCATTGACTCTTTGGTCGACGAAAAACAAACAAACAAAAAAGCAACAGCAACAACCATTTCTGACTTAGTTTCAACGGTCGCACTAAGGAAGGGATGCAGCACATCCGTGCTCTCAATTTTCATTGAGAGGTGAAGCTTCCTCTTTTTTTAATCCCAGTCGCCAGTGTATACTGTGAGGACTGCGTTGTTGTCCGTTTCAACAGTCGATTCTGCTGCGACGAAAGGTGCGTTCCCTGCGCTCGACGGCGGAGGCGTTGTCCGTTGATTTCACGAAGAAAGGTAGCTCTGCCTTCTTGCGCAACTCCACCGCAAACACTGCGTTCTCCACTGTCCGTGGTAGCGAAGAATGAAAGCCGCTGCGTTCGAATCGTGTCGGTTTGCCACTCCCTCTCTCAACTCCTCCTCTTGCCTTTTTCTCTTTCTTGCTTACTAGTCCAACGCGAGCTTCACCTCGTCCTCAACACACAGAAAGAGAAGGTGCTCCTATAGCACTTGCCCATTAAGCCTCATATCCCGCAGTGAGCTTCACTGCTGTCATTTCGCACAGCTGCTTATGACCCTTAGAGTCCCTGCAATTCCGCGCGTCTCAGAGACAGATCAGCTGCTGTCTTGGGAGGCCGAGCTGGAGGTGCGGTGGTCGCAGCTGCAGGCTCGGCGGAGACGCGCGGAGCAGCTCAAGGAGAAGAAGATGCTGCTCGAGGCCTCGCTGCGGGAGCTGGACAATGAAAACGTCGCGGCGGCGCTGATCTTGGAGGAGCGCCGTCGTGCCTTGGCGGTGCGGCGGACCCAGCTCGAGCAAGACGCGCTGGCGCAGAGAGAGCAAACAACGCTGTCGAACACCACGGCAGCAGCGCGGCAGCAAGCGGTGGCGGAGGAGGCGCGCAGCATCGACACTGCGTGGCGCGCGTTGGAGCGTGCGACGCAGCAGGACGACGCGACGCACGCGGAGGAGATGCGCACACTGCAATGGGCGAAGGAGCGCGCGGCGCAGCGCGAGAAAGAGGCACGTGGGCGGCTGGATGCGCTGCGCGAACGTGAGACGCAGCTGCTCGCTCGCGTTGACGCGCTGATGCATCGAAAACGACACTCTGCTGAGTTGTTGCGTGATACTCTAGCGCAGCTGCAGCGAGAGCTTGACGCCCGTCAAGCAGCACTGGTGGAGCAAAAACAACAACAGCAACAACAACAACAAGAATTGAGCTAGTGCGACTGTGACCGGTTCAAACGCAACAAGAAGATTGTCTTCCCATTCCAAGCTCTCGTTGTGTGTGTGTGTGTTTGTGTGTGTGTTACTGTACTGCATCCTTTACCATTTAGAGTATGCCCTTTTTTTCTTTGGTTTTGTTCACTGCTTCCTTTTTCACGTGAGAGATCTTTATGACGTGCAACTGCGTTTCTCCACCTCAAAGTGACGGTGCTTCTTCAGACTTTGGCTGAGTTGTTATGTGAGGATGCCCGTCTTGACAGGCTTGATGCCCTCCATGAGTTGCTGGCATCCTGACAGGCTCGCGATGAACGCCTTATCGCGAAAAAGCAACATATGCATGCATTGGACGACCTCCACGTTTCTCTGAACTTTAACATCAACAACTACTTGCTCCTTCCTCTTCCGCGGCAACAACCTTTTCACGTGACGGCTCGCATATCCTCTCAAATAGCTTACTTTTAATTTTTCTGACTGCTTCGTTTACGCACGCGCACGTGTCAACCATTCTACTTCACGGCTTTGCGGTCCCTTTCATACGCACTCACAGATTCACAACCACTAGAAGTACCTTCAAGCAACACTTCAATACCCCCACATCCTCTCACACAATGAGCGCTGTTTTGGATGTTGTGTACGGCATCAACCCACTGTACGTGGTGGCGAGCGCCGTGGCCCAGCAGGTGTTGGCGATGGCGTGGTACGGCTGCATCGTGCGCCACATCGATCGCTACTACATCGCCGCGGACAAGGGTGTGCGGCGCTGCGAGCACGCGATCCAGCGCTACGGCGGATTTACGGTGTCTGCCACGAACTTTCTGTGCTCCGTGCTGCGCACCGTCATCCTGCTCGCCGTCATCAGTGTTTTTCACTTCCGCACGCTGAGCGAGTACCAGACGGCGGCACTGGTGACCGTGGCGCTTGGCATGCCGCGCGTCAGCCGCCTCTTCTCGTGCCAGCGTCCCATTCAGCTGTTCATCACGGAGACGGGCTACGAGGTGGCAGCCACCATGACGGCGGCTGTCATCAGCTACTACATGATGGTGTACAAGTTTTAGGTGTGCATCAAATCATCTGACTTCTACTGTTGCGGCGTGTGGTGCAGGTTAATCAGATGTAAGTGAGAACACGAGAGAAAGAAAAAGTCCCTACTGTCCATTTTTGTGCGACTGACTGAGAAACTCGTGCTTATTTTTTTTTTGTTCTTGGCTATGATACGGTTCCCTTCGACCCTAACCTCCTCTGTAGTTGTCTTTTCTTTTTTTTTCTTGTTAATTCTCCTCTTGTCTGTTTTAGAGCACACGTCCTTTTCTTTAACGACACCTTTGACTTTACATACCCCAATAGATGCATGCAATCGTTGCAAGATTGCCTTACTTTCAAATTTGTATTTGTTCTCGTTTTTTTTTTCCTGTCTTTTTGTACCTTTATTTTTGCGTGTCTGTGAACTGGTTTTCTTCATAGAGAAGGGACGATTTTTTGTATCTTTCTAGTGGTACACTCTTGTTAGATGGGATTCCTGGGTATTCGCGTGGGAAACAGGGAGATGAATAGGGAAGTAGTGGTGAGGTCGCGGTCATCTTGGTGTGCCGGGTTTTCAGGCTTGCACGGTCTTTCACAGGTCTCACGTGTGCTGTTGCTTTCCATAGCTTCGCGTGGCTCTGCTGACATGCAGTGTGTGTGCGTGTGTGTCGCAAATGGCGTGTTGTTGTCGACTCACGCACACAATCATGCGAGGGAGTGAGAGAGGGACAAATACGGGCCCATGGAAGCCAGTGCCGTGGGGACTACTCATCTTTGCTTTCTTCTTCGATGCCCGCGAAGCTAAAATTGTCTTCTTTTCTTTTCTTTTCTTTACCAGTATGCCGCATGTGCCCACGTTTTACATGGGTGCGGTGAGTACGCAGAAAGCACATGACGGTCGCCACTACTCGAGAAAAAACGGAAAACGGAAAAAGAAGCAAAAGTGGATTGCCTCAGAGTGTGGGCGTTTTGGTTGTGTCGCACTACTCGCACGCGACCAGACAAGTGTAAAGCAGGAGCGGTGTCTTGTTCGGTGCACTTGCTTGTGTGTCGTGGTGACACGTTCGAATATTGGACTTCAACCCCGAGAATCACTCGGCAGGGAATGCATTCCTGCGTATCTCTTTCGGATGACTCTTTTGCTAGACCTTTAGAAGTGTCTTGCCTGCCGCACCGACAGACTTGCTGGAAACCAGAACCATCCTCTACCTGTGGACCGTCACAGCGGCGTTGCTTCGTGTTTTTCTCGAGAACAATAGCTCATTCAACTCTCCCTCCTTTCCCCTCCCTCTCTCCTCGCTTTCCGTCTTTTCTGCTTCGACGCGCGGGTTGCAGGAATTACTACAACGCACTTTCATCTTTACACTCACGCTACTAACAGATTGAACAAAAAGCTGTTTTATTAAAAGGAGAAGAGTAAGTACTAGAGAGCAACGCTCTAGCCCTGTTTTTTGTAACACAACTTCTTTTGATATTCATCCCTCAAACATGTCCAAGACGTACTGCTACTTCGACATCACGATCGGCGGCAAGCCGCTGAAGGAGCGGATTGTGATGGAGTTGTACGCCGACGTCACACCCAAGACCTGCGAGAACTTCCGCCAGCTGTGCCTCGGCAACGGCGGCAAGACCGTCGAGGGAACTGGGGTGCCGATGACCTACAAGGGCTGCAGCTTCCACCGCGTCATCGCTGGCTTCATGATCCAGGGTGGCGACTTCACGAACCACAACGGCACCGGCGGCGTCTCCATCTACGGCGAGAAGTTCGAGGACGAGAACTTCGAGGTGCCGTGCGACAAGAGCGGCCTGCTCGCGATGGCCAACGCCGGTGCCAACACGAACGGCTCGCAGTTCTTCATCACGACGGCGCCAGCGCCGCACCTGACCGGCCGCCACGTCGTCTTTGGCCGCGTGGTGCGGGGCATGAACGCCGTCCGCGCGGTGGAGCAGACCGCCACCGGCGAAAACGACAAGCCCGTGCAGGACTGCCTCATCGCGGACTGCGGTACGCTGGAGACGCTGCCGGAGGTGGTGCCGGCGCAGGACGGCGACGCCTACCCCGACTACCCGGAGGACGTGGAGCCGGCCATGGACGACGCCCAGCGCATCGCCGCGGGGGAGGCGATTCGCCAGATCGGCAACACGCACTTCAAGAACGCCGCCTACGACTTGGCCATCGAGAAGTACGAGAAGGCGGTGCGTTTCCTGGTGCAGGTGGAGAACCAGGAGGCGCACCCCGAGGTGAACGAGAAGCTCATCGCGTGCTACAACAACAACGCGATGTGTGCGCTGAAGCTGGGCCGGTGGGCTGAGGCGCGCCACGCCGCCACCCTCGTGCTGAACCTTGACGCCAAGAACGCGAAGGCTCTTTTCCGCCGCGGCACGGCTGCGCTGAACGGCAGCGACGCGGACAGTGCCGTGGAGGACCTCACCCAGGCGCACCAGATCGAGCCGGAAAATGCGGAGATCGCGGCGAAGCTGAACGAGGCGAAGGAGAAGGTGAAGGCGCAGAAGGCGAAGCTGGCCGCGAAGTTCAAGAAGATGTTCTCGTAAATCGCGAGCAGAGTAAAGAGAGTGGTTGGCTTGCTTTCTGGGCAGTGTCTCTTCTTTCTTCTCTTTCTCTGTTGCTTTCTTTTTTCTCATTTTTTTTTTTTGTCAGGAGTAGGGTGATGGACCTCATGCTCCGTGTACACTAACTCCTGCGTCATGGCCTCCTATCAGAAGATGCAAAAATCACCTTTTGTGCTCTCTCTGAGCAGCGAGGCAGGCGCAAGCTGTTGACCAGATGCGCGACGAACGTGTCACCAACAGCATTCTACTTTATTACCTTATTTTATTTTTGTTGACGTGGCAGAGCTTCTCGTTTTCTTTTCGTTTTCTTCTCCATCCCTCACTTGCCTTGACCTTTCTTTTTTTTACAAGGCAAGAGCAGACGAGGCTCTGGTACAAGAAGCGACGTTGTGAGCACCTGTCATACAAGTACACAATAAACAGAGGCGATACTAGAGTTGAACACCAACACGGAGAGGTGAAGATTGTGGAACGAGTGCTTATGGAAAGCTACACAAGTGCATCTTTTGCACTACTCCTAGTGTGCGCCAGATGAAAGGATAAGTCTGCGTGGTGGACGTCAATCGCACAAACTGTCGACCATCAGTGGCAGTGCGCCAAGAAAAGAGTGAATAATTGTCGCACAGTCTCACCTTCGCACCTACTCCACCGTTTCCTTCTCTGCAGCCGTCGATGCCCACTCCTCCACACTTTCTACGGTCTCCCTTCCAGTGCGTTTTATCTGCCCCTGGTAGCGTTTTTTTTCTTCCCATACGCTCCTGTAGCGGTGCACAGATTTGCTGCTACTTTGGATTCCTTTCCATCCAGATTTGTCTTCCTCACATCAAAAAAAAAAAAGAACCATCTGCGTTAGTCATCACACATGCCGGCGGCTGCCAAGGCGGGTGATGTGGTGAGAGTATCCTTCACCAATAAAGCCACGAACCAGCCGGCCACCATCATCGGTGTCTTCGAGGCGGTGGATGCGGCGCGGGAGCTGGCCACCGTTTTTGTGGGCAACAAGGAGTCGTGGTCCGTCCCCACCGCAAGCGTGACTCCGCTGCCGCTGCCCGTGTCCTTTGCGTGGACGGCGGCGGACACGCAGGCGGTGCGCTCCACCGCGTCGGCCTTTCTCTCCACGGCCGCCAAGTCCCCGGCACAGCCGACCTCGACAAACAAGTACCAGGCGGAGCTGGAGGCGTCCCTCATTGGTTCATTCAAGGAGGAAGCTGCGCCACGCCTCGCCGGTTCCAGCGTGCACACGGTGAGCGCGGCGTCTTTCCGTGGCCACGACAGCAGCCACAGCTTTGCACCGAACGCGTCGTACACGAACGTGCTGTACGAGATCAACGCACGACTCACTGGGCTGTGCAACTGGTCCTCACCACCGCTCACGGCGCTGTTTTTGGCGGTGCTGTACCTCTGGATCGCCGTGGAGGAGAGCGGCGTGCTGCTGCCGTCAAAGCGTGCGCTGCCGCTGCTGCACGCCGCCTCGGTGGCGCAGCGTTGCGCTGTTGCAGTGGTGCGCACGGTGCTGGCGGTGGGGCTCTGCACCTGCCTGTCCATGGCCCCTCGCCAGACGCCGTCTTCTACGTTTTGGCTCCTCTTCACGCTGATGGTCGTCTCGTTTGGTGGGTTGATGCCGGTGCCGTGGTGGGATGCGCTCGTCTTCGGCTGCTTTCCGATCCCGTTGCCGTCACGCGATTCCAAGAGTACGGCTGCACCTGGGTCCGCTCCGGCAGTGCTGTGGGCATGCAAAGCGTCGCTCGACGCCGCGCGCTATGCTCTGCGTGGTCTCTCCGCGGCGATGATCGCCATTGGCGAGTCCCTTCGCGCTGTGAGCGAAGACAAAAGCGACTGAATGTGTCTTTTCTCTCATTTGTTTATGCAGAGCACGAAGCGAGTGTTTTTTGTTTGTTTGTTTGTTTACACTTGCCCATGGCATTCCTTGCTTCCCTATCGTGCTTCAGTGCTCCGTCAAACGCTGTTTTCTTCGCTACGTTGCCCAACCCTTTTTCCTTTTTTTTTTAACGTCGGATAATGCTCTGCTGCCTTGCTCGCTCTATCTCTGTCGCGGTGAAGTAAGGAAGACTTGACGTAGATGCGCGCTAAGCCCGTGACAATGAAAATCAAAGCCGACGATTGATAGGACAATGAATGCAGAAGTTTTGCATCGGTGGCATTTCGAGCGACTCCTTCTACCTGTCCACGCATCCCAGAGGTTCCTCCCTTCACGTCATTTTTTTGTCTGCTTAGCTTCGCTCTGCAACCGTTGGGGACTGCAGATTAGTACTCCTGTTAGAGATCAAAAAAAAAAAACCCGCTTTTGGCTAGCTTTTTGGTACAACTGTGAAAGCACGAAACGTAACGTTCTCAAGGACGGGAAAGTTTTTTTTTTTTCGCTCACTTCATCCCACTCGTTGTCTATTCCTCTCCTTTGCTTCGATACTCCCTGCATACACTATTGCTCCCTTCCTACAGCCGAACTCTAGCGCACTTTCTTTTTCCCCCGCTGACTTCCTACGAAGCTTTTTTTTTTCGTCCTTTATTGTTGACTCTACCGCGCGTGTGCGTGTGTCTCTTTTGTGTACCCCTGTCCTTTTCCTCTGGCCTCTGACAATGACCTCAACCATGAGCTCGTCCATGATCACGGAGGAGATGGTAGTGGCAAAGGAGCAGGAGAACGCCGCCCGCCTCCGGGAGATCAACAAGCGCAAGTCGAAGGTGGCCCACGCCGTGGAGCCGGAACCGAACTTCCCGCCGGAATGCTGCTGCGTGAAGCCACTCATCTACCACAACATCCGCGAGCAGGTGCCGGTCCCGCAGCAGCGCTTCATGTACATCCTTGCCGGCTGCTACGTGTCACTGATGATCCTCATCATCTACAACATCGTGTGCGCCATCGTCGCTTTTATCTTCGGCGGCAGCGCGGTTGGGTTTGGGCTGTCGTTTCTCTACCTGCTCGGCCTCCCTGGCGCATGGATGCTGTGGTACTACAACGTCTACTGCGCCACCGTCTACTTGTCCCGCCCGCGGCAGGTGTTGGCGCTTCTTGGTCTCTTTCTCGGCGTCTGCTTTGATGCTTGGATGGCGATCGGCGTCACGAACTTTGGCGGGATGGGCTTCATCTACGCTTTCGCCATGCTGAAGAACACACCCAGCTTTATCATGATTCTCATCTGTGCGATTCTGTGGTGCTGCCACGGCGCGTTGCTGGGGTACATGTTTGTTCGCTACTGGGCCGCATCCGCGACGCTGCTGAAGAAGTCGGCGAACATCTACGCCCAGTCTATTGTGTAGTGCGAGAGAGAGATAGAAAGAAAGAAAGAGAAAAAGAAAAAATGAGAAGAGGGTGAAGTGTGTTTTATCGGCGAGCAAAGCAGCTCTGCCTTCGTCGGAAAGGTTCTTGAAGAAGACGGCCTCACTTCCCGGACGGTGTTCCGTTGTTTTGATTGGAAGAGTACTCTCTCCTCACTGTTGCCGTTGACATCGTATTTTTTTTTTTTTGTATTACCTGCTTTTGTATCGAGAAACAAACTGTGCTTTTTTTTGTTGCGTTGCAGCCGTTGTTTTACCGTTTTTGTTCTTTTTTTTTGAAGACATGCACGGTCTCTCTCGTCTGATGACGAGTACCTTTGGAATGCTTTTTTTTTTCTCTTTGGTTGTTGTTGTTGGTCGCTTACAGCAACTACTCTGTAGCACCTCTGTATGAGCAACGTTTTGTTATGTTCTCTCCTTGTGTTAGTAGCCACCAAACGTGCGCTATCGCTTCTTTCTTTTTTTCAACAGCGTTTAGGGCCTGCACGTCAAGGGAGTAATAGGTGGAACAGCGATCTCAAACTGGACTATTTGAATATCTACCTCAGCTACAAGATAAGGGAGTCTTTTGATGGGTCTTCGTTCAACCTTTTCACCTTTTTTTTTCACTGATGGATGCAATACATGTTTCCTTCGTTTCTTTTTTTTTCTTTTCGACTGCTGCTTTTCATCATTGCCAAAGGTGTATCAGTCGCACGATATCCAACGTCAACAATAAGAAGAACGGTCTCTCTGTGCGTTGACAAGCCTGTGCAGAGAAAGAAAGTGACACTTCGCTGCTGCATAGGCGCACCGGCTTACCCTATACGGTAGCGTTTTGTGGCTCAAATTATTCTCGTTTGGCTTGCTCAAAGAACAATGAGTGAACATGCTCGTGCGCCACTAGCGACTGGCGTGCTGCGCACTAACTGCTAACAGCAACGAGGCAAAAAAAAAGTTTCCTTTGAACCTCTGCTATCTTCTTTTTCTTCTTCTATTTCTCCCCATCGATCGCATACCCATTTCTCCTTCTCCATCGTTCTTTTGTCCGTTTGAAATTCGAGAGCTAAAGGACCCGAAGCGTCGCAGACTGAGCGGGACTCCTTTGGTTTTCCCTTTTTTGAGTACTGCCTCGCTTGGTGTCTTGGACACTGGCGTAGAGTTCTCCAACGTCAAGCATTCTTTATACCAAATATAACCGAGGAAACAAGACGCAACATCTGGCATCTCATTGCACTCCATTCTTACAGCGGTTAGAAAGCTGCTCTTGCTGACCATGCGGACCAGCTTCATCTCCGCAGCGGGCGACGGCGCGGCGCAAGGGGCGACACCGTGGTCGAGCAGTCGACAAGGTCCCACCGCTGGCGCCTCCCCGCCGCCCCTCCATGTGCGCAAGTCGTCCACCGCTACGGAACCCTTCTCGGATGCGGCGGCCTCACTGTCAAAGCAGAGTGGGCTGCGCGACGCCGCGGCGTCCGCTGCGGAACTCTTCCAAGTCGTCATCGACGGCGACGACGGCGGCGTTGAGATGCACCGCGTGCACGACCGCATCGAGGCCGCCTTGCGCGTCCGCTCCCTCTACCAGCCCTACGAGTCCCGCCCCGGTGGCCATGACCGCGTGAACCCCTACCTCGCCTCCCCCATCCCCAGCCGCGTCACGATTGCGCAGGAGGACGGCGTGTACCAGGTCTCCGAGCACGACGTCTCCCTCTACCTCGCCCTTCCGTCGTGGCCCGAGTATGCGCTGGATGTGCAGAAGGTGCGCCTTACGGTGGGCAACGGCGGCTGCATCAAAGCCTGCCACCACCGCCTCGGCATCATGCAGGAGCGCTCGCGCATGTTTTTCTTGCTGAACGCCGAGATGGAGGAGCAGCCGAACTACCACAAAGGCGGCGGCGTCTTCTCGGCCGCGACGAAGGTGGACAACGCCGTGGCCTTCGCCGAGTCGATGGACGCGCAGCAGCTGCTGGAGGCGGTGAAGGAGGTCTACCGCCGCACCCCCGAAGCCCCAATCCGCCTGCGCGACGGGTCAAATATGACGCTGCGGGAGCTGTTAGACGCGCACGGCGTGGAGGCGGCCGAGGACCTCACCGTTGCAGGGCTGTGCTGGCAGCGTGGCGAGGACGTACAACCCTGCGGCCAGATGGGTTCGGCTGACTACGAGACGATGGCCGCCCTCGGCGCCGAGTTGCACTTCACCTTTACCGATCTACGCGGCTCCCTTTCTGGCAAGGCGCTGCGCCGCGTCGTAGCGCGGGCGGAGCAGCCGACGCAGACACCGCAGGCAGCCGAGTACTCGCTGCCCCTCTACGGCGTGCACTCGCACGAAGTCAACGAGTTGGCCGAATACCTGCGGCGCCGCGTCGACGGCCCGCACTCGCGCGTGCGCTACATCCTCGCCGTGAGTTTCACCACTACACCCGCCTTCGAAGTGGTCAGCAACTGTGAGACGGTGCAGGATCAGCTCGATAACGTCTTCTTGCCGCTCTTCAAGGCCACGCTGGCGCCGGACGACGCGGAGAACGCGAACGTGGCGTGGCTGCTCGAGCAAGTAGGCGGGCTGCAGCTGCTGTGCGGCCGCGACGATGTCGCCGCGCAGGACTTCAACGAAGCAGCACCTCCGCCGGAACAAGTGCCGGTCGCGGCGAAGCAGTCCGAGCTGTACTACCTCTACTACCTCTACGCCAACCTTACTGTCCTGAACAGCCTGCGCCGACGCAACGGGCCACGACGCACTGCAG
>AUXI01000228.1:0-31116 GCA_000482105.1 Crithidia acanthocephali | reverse complement strand
CGTGTAAGGTGGGTCGAGACGGTAAGAAATAGAAGGAGGGAACTATAAAAAGAGTGCGGTGAAAAGAGCGGCACAGGACCCAGCAGCCTGCGCGCCTCTTTCAACGGAAAAAGAGAAACCCAGCAGTTCTTCTTCTGTTTTTTTTTTTTGGTATCGCGATAGCGCGTGGTGGGAGGAGGGAAGGAGAGAAAATACGAAAAAAAGATGGATGGAGAAGAGGGAGAGCTGAATGATGCGTACACGTGAGAAGCAGCATTGTTCAAGTTGGTTTCTCAGCCGCAGCGATCCTCCAGATCACATGAGGTGCGTGACCACATACGCCGACTACAAAAGAAAAAGCTGCGAGCTTCGAATACACCAGCGGGCAAAGCCCGTGCGTCGTACTACACGATATTTGGCTGCACTTTTTAGTGAAGAAGCAGTATTTAACGTCCTTCTTGTCCACTCTGCATCTTCCCCCCGCGCACATCTCTGAGTACTACACGCCTGACACAATTGTGTGCTTCAGCTGCAGACACGGACCATTTTTCTTTTCCGTCTGGTTTGACCTGCTCGCAAGTGCCGCCGGTAAAACTGCCGTAATGTCAAAATCTGTTTGTTTGTTTGTTTGTGCGCTATTGTAGGAACAAATGAGAAAGAAAAAGAGGACACTATGCAGCGAGGCATAGAAAAAAAAGGAAACATGAGAGGAAGAACTATTAGGGAAAGAGAAAAAGATAAAAGAAAAGGAAAAAAACTTGTATGAGATGGAATAAGACGCGGAGGAGAAAAAAAGAGCGTTGGCCGCAACAGCAAGTGATAAATAAGAATAATAATAGTCAAGTCGGTGCAGAGCACCAGCACATAATCAGAAAGCAACAATGGAAGTGCGAATCAATGGAATGGAAAACAACAACAACAACAACGTATGGATTAGAAAATGTGAGTGCAACTACGTAGAGAGCCGTGCAATCAACCAAGACACTTTACACTTTGCCGTGTCTACGAAACCGCCTTCTCTCTGCGTGTTTGCTTTGCGGGATGTAATATGGCTCTACGACCTTCAGACTTCGCCTCGAAGGTTTTAACAAAGAAAAAAAAAGGAGAATCTGACAACGATGACAACAACAACAACAAAATTCAAGACACCAGCAAGAAGCAGTTCCTCCCCATACACTATTCAACATGCGGTGCACTGCTTGAGATACTGAAGCAAACAACTGACAAACCACACCTCAAACTGTGCTGCAAGGACGGCAGTGTCTCTTCTAATGAAACACGCGTCCTAAGAATCACGCAAGAGGAGAAGATGTGCGAACAACAACAACAACAACGATGCACTCACCGCGTGAAAGGGGAGGAAAAGAGGCATATATATAGAAAAAGAAAGAAAGTACAAGAAAGGAAAACACAAGAAGTGAACGTACGGAAGTGATTTTAGTCGTTCGCGAGCAAGCAAGTCACATCGTAAAAAAAAAAAGAAAAAAAAGACAGCAGTTCTTACTCCTCTTTTCCTTTTTGATACGTTAGATCGATTGTAGTGAGAGACGTTCGTTGAGACAAAGAAGTGAAAATGGGAAGAGTTTTTGGGTGGAACAGCGATACAGGATTGAACCGTCTCCTACAAGTCAGTGCGATGAAAAACAAACAAAAAAAGAGGACAGAGAAAAGAAAAAGCGATGGAAGAGTGAAGTGATAAAAATAAAAAAAATGGCGGTAAGAAGAAAAACCAAAACGAAGAAGACGAAGGTAGAAATGGTGAGAGTCTGTACAAACTCTTTTTTGCGAGACTATGAATGAGAAAGAAAAATGTTGCAAGATCGAGGCAGCGGCCAAAAAACAAAACAAAACAAAAAAAAGCTGCGAATACATGAAAGCATGACAAGCACATCAACAGGGATGCGTTGTCGTTTCGTTTCTCGCCCTCTCTTCTTAGCTGGTGGAGTACAGGGAGACGGTATCCTTGTGCTTCTTCTTGTCCTTCTTCTTATCCTTGTCGGACGCCTTGCCATCCTTGTCCTTTCCAGTCGCGTTGGACGGGGTTGGCGGTGCAGCCGCGACGGCCTCTGCCTGCCGCGTGCGGATCGCCAGCGCCATCTGCGCCTTCGCCCCCACCGACGGCATGTAGACGACGCCGCCCCGCTTCTGCTCTGCCGTCAGTGGCGCCTTGCCGTCCGTCAGGGTCGTGTACGGCGTGGGCAGCATGCAGCGCCGCGAGAGCTCCAGCATCTCCTGCGCCTCCGCGGGGGTGACGGAGTGGACGCCGTTGCTGAGAAACGCAATGCGGGCCGCCGCAGCTGCCGTGTGCAGCAGCAGCGTCTTGCCGTTGCGCTTCACCGGCGTGCCAGCCGGCGAGGGCGACGCAGAGCCCGCCGCGCCGCCGTTGGCAGCCGGGGATTTGTTGGCCGAAGCGGCGGACACGTTGTCGCGCTCTGGCGACACACTCAGCAGGTGCTCCTGCGGCGTAATGTCGGTCACGGACGGGTACTTCTGCTGCGGGGACGTGGGGTGGTCCGACTGCTGCGAGGAGCGGTCCATCGAGGACTGCTGCGGGTGCGTCGACTCCTCCTCCGTTGTCGCTGCAGCAGGCGGAGGTGGCGCCTCCACGCCGTCCTCGGCGTTGTTCGTTTCATTAGCGACGTCCTGCTGCGTCATCGTAAAGTCGCCGTCGAGGCTGACCGCTGCGATGGGGGCACCGGCAGCGTTGACGGGACCAGCGGCTTGGGCGGCCTTCACGGCGTCCTCCACGCGGGTGACGAGCGTCGAGGCGGTGAACTCGAGGGACAGGTTCCCCACACGGCCGATGACCCGCACGTTGAGCTGCAGCGGCGGCACCTCCTCGTCCGCGGCGGGCTTCGGCGGAGCGTCGCCCGTGAGGGGATCTGCCGGCTGCTCTCCCCCTTCGCTTTCCTGCGGCTTCGGTGGCTGCGGCTCCGGTGGAGTGATTAACCCGTACAACACACGCTTCGTGTTCCGCGGGACACAGGGCAGGTCAGCGCCGTTGTCGTTCGCCGCAAGTCGGATCGACCCGACCGGCACCGCCGGCACCGCCTTCACCCGCGACTTCGACACGAGTCTCCACAGCGTGCGGACCTTCGCGAGGCAGGGCACGGCGGCCGCCGTCAGCACCTGACGCAGGGCTGCGACGAGGTCGCAGTTCGCCACCTCCTTCGCCCTCGTCGGCACGATGGTGCTGGCCGGGTTGCGGTAGCGGCCACCGGCGGTCAGCGTCAGCGTCTCGAGGACGGCGTGGTCTGCGCCAGGGCCGAGGGCCACGCAGTGCACCCGCGTGTTCGTGCTGAAGCTGGCTGCGTCGCACACCATCGCCGCGCTCTCCGAGGCTTTCGCGAGGCCACCGGCGTCGGAGAGCAGAATAACGTTGCGCACGTACCCTTCCGGCACCGCGGAGGCCACGTTGCGGCCCGCCAGGACGTCGTGCAGCACCGCAGGCAGCTGCGGCGAGTACACGGCGGCAGGCGCCAGTGTGCCCTTCTTTACCTTTGTGGTCGTCAGCGCGATTTCTTCCTTCATGTAGGCCAGCACGGAGGCCTGCGGGATGGTGGCGATGGGCACGCTGCCGGTGGGGAAGAGCGCTACGCAGCCGTTGCGGCGGGTGTCGCTGCAGATCAGCACATTCGCGAGCACCGTGTCCGGCAGAGGCGAGATGGTCGGCGACATGACCGCCGCCACGGCCTCCGCGACGTCGTGGGCCATGGTGGTGGTGTGCACGTCAATCAAGAAGACGAGTTCTGCGTTGACGGGGCAGTTCGCGAAGTTCGGCGCCATCGTCAGGGCCACGGCGGCCGCCCCGGTCGCGAACTCCGTCGGCGGCACCGTCACGCTGTGCAGCCGCAACGGCTCCATGATTTCCCCGACGGGTGCGCGCACCGTCAGCGGCGACTGCGTGTACGCCTTCGTCGGCAGCTTCGCCTGGTAGGTGAGACAAAAGCCCGCGTCACCGCTGTACGTGACCTTGAGCTCCTCCTCCCCATCCGGCACCACGATGAAGCCACCCTTGTCGAGTGTCACGTACCCGCGCAGAGGGCGGTAGAGTTGGCCTTCCACCGTCAGGTAGAGCCAGCCAGGCTTGCCGACGCGCTTGTTCGAGCTGCGGTCATCGGCCGTCTTCACGTAGTTGCGCTGCTCCTTCGGCGGACGCACCACCGCGGGGAAGAGGGAGGTCGGCATCGTGAAGCCAATCTCCGACTGCCGCTGGATGGAGGCGAGCGGGGCGTGGTAGACGGAGGTCATGAGCACCGAGTCACCGGGGCTGATATCCCACGGGACAGTCTGCGTCGCCACCGCAGACGTCATGATGTCGTACAGCGACTTGATCGGCAGACCGCTGCCGGCGTCGCCCGTTGTTGTCTTCACCGCGCGGGACTGCTGATAGACGTTGTTGGTGATGGCGCGGTTTGGTCCCGTCAGCGTGGTGTACTGCAGCTGGAAGCTCGGCGGCACCGGGTAGGCCGCGATGGCCTTCACGAGTCGGTTCGTTTCATTGACGTACTCGAGCGACAGGGTGACCTGCGCCGCGTAGCCGGAGAAGAGGACGTGCACGTCGGCGGTGTGGAGGGAGATGGGGTCGTAGGTGTCCACCTGCAGGATGCCGCGCGCCTCACTCGGGAAGTTCGCAAACGCGGCTGCACTGTTAGACATGGCGCCGACAAACAGACACACACAAAGGGTTTCAGCTACGGCGCCTAAACAGGGAGTAGGTCAGCAAGGAGCGCCTGCTGCACGTAGGTGTGTGATGAGAGGAAGAGAAAAAAACCTGAACGCAAAAAGAGATGTATGTGGATACTCGGTTAGACGCACACACGCACACGCACACACAGCTGTGACGAGGTGTGGGGTGAAAGTCTTTGAAGATTCTATTAAGATTGACTGCTTTTTGTGTTTATTATGTAAGCCAAGGAAATGCAGTAAACGCAACAGCAAAGAAGAAGGAGCCTACAGTAGGGGTAACTGTGTTTTGTTTACTCAATGACTAAGGAGGGAATAAAAATGAAAGAACAGCAAGCGAGAAAAGAAAAAGGCTAAAAAGAGCGTATTGAATACACTAAAGAACAAAAACAAAGAATAAAGAGAGATAAATCAACAGATGAGAGCGAGTCAACGCTTTTCCTTTTCGCGTTCACAGGAAGCTACTGAGATGCGCGGAAAGAAAAGCTACAAGAGCTGCGAAGAAAAGAGGCAAAAAAAAAACGATCAACTGTTGAAAATGGAAGAACAATGAAGGAGGCAACAATGACGGAAGTGGGAAAGGCAAAGGAACGTGTTTGAGCAAATATCAGTGGAAAACGGCCACAGGTGGAGAACAAACAAAAAAAGAAGTTTACCGTTAAAAAGATCCGTGCTAAGCGTAGAGTAGTGTCTTTTTTTTGGGTTTCTACGGTTCAGGCTCAAGTAGATGAGTGCAGAACAGTCAAATGAAATGAAAAGAAGGAACACGAATGGAGAGATGGTAGCAACGCCGCGAAAGAGAAAGAAAAAAAAATACAACGGAAATACACAGGAGAAAGGCGAAGATCACTTGAAATCTGCACACACGAAGAAGGAGGCCGTGGAGCTGACGTGCGGGTACGACGTTTCACGTTGTACTCCACAATTGCGGAAAATGAAGATCCTACAAATACAACTGCTTGAAACAAAACGCGTTAATTACAGACAGACGTGTAAGTGTGTGTGTGTGTGTGTGTATGTAAAGAAAATTTTTTTTTAATGAGGGGTAAAATAAAAGAAAACAGAAAAAAAGAGGCAGAGGGAGAAAAGAAGTGATGGATAGATTGCAAACAGTCGTGTCAGTGCATCTGCGAGTCTTCGTTGGCTGAAGAGGCCTACGCTCCGTCGCAAATCGCGTTCTCCACATCAACGTGGAAGACGTCAGCAAACACACTTTCCTTCTACAGCGGCGTCCTTTCCTTTGCGGACATGATGACTTTTTTCTTACAAAAAAAAAGGGATATGCAGGACACCAAGATAACAAGGAAGCGCACGCAAGACGATCCCCTTTTCGTCTTTTTGAGTCTCTGTTAATTGGTTGTGCATCCACCACTACGAGCCTAGCCCCATCAAGAAAAAGGGGAACAACAGTTGTGAACAAAACACCCACCCCAACGTGGTTGCTTCAACTCTTTCCTCGTTTCTTTTCTCTGCTGACCATCTAGTGTTTGACTTTTTAACACGAAAGGGATAGAATTAGAGTTACAACGGTGCCATGTGCTCCGCATCACGGCACCCAATTCACCAAAAACAAACAAACAATAAAAGAACAGTTGAACATGTCCATAAGAAGAAAAAAAAACTCGCCATCGACTACTCTTTTTGCATCAGTAGAGTAAGAAAACAACAAAGGCGACAATAGCTACAATGAACAATGATAATTCTGCGCAAAAGAAAAGAAACCAAAAAAAAAATGAAAACTAAAAAAAAAAGAAAGCAACAACTACGCAGTGTAAGTGCTGCACCAGCGACGGGAGGAGAACGAGCAGCACCACTCAAAAGCCTGAGTGGTGAAGAAGAGCATGCGGAAAAGGTTGGTGTTCGTATCGAAATGCAACACACACACACGTGCCATAGCGAGGAGGGAAAGAAACCAGAATTCTTCATCAAAGTGAAGAGCCCAATGAATTCCAGTCTTTCCGTGCCTGGCGTGTTTCGCACACTAGGAGACTCACCGATCGTTTCCTCACAGTGGCATCTGCCGCTGTATCCCAACATCCCACCGTCACCCGACCGTCAGCACCCACACAAACACACACAAGTACACACATAAAAAAAAAGTAAACACGTGTGTGCTTTACTTGTGCGAGCGCATGCGGCGCTGGCGGCTCTCCTCGTTCTTCTGCGCAATCAACCACAGCAGTGCCGCCGTCAGGGTGGGCGAGAGGATGTAGCTCGCGCGGGGGTCGCTGTGGCGGAAGATGTACGCCATCAGGCAGGTGCTCACGACGAAAAAGACGCTGTTCAAGAAGAAGAGGGTGTAGGCGACAGCCACCTGCAGACGCAGACGACGCAGCGGCTTTGCCTTGTCCTCGGCCACTTCGGCAAAGTGGCGCTGACGGCCCCAGAACTCACTCTGCACCATCACGGCGTACGCCTGGCGCAGCATGTAGGTGGTGAAGGCGGTAATCAAAACGTAGAGGACCATGTTCGGCACGCGGCGCCAGTCCAGGCCGTTGATGGCGTGCGAGAAATACACAGGCTGGAAGGAGGCGATGAGGGCCACCAGCACAAGGGATTGCTCCGGGTACTCGAGGCGGTTCGCGTTGATGCGGGCGTCCAGCAGAGCCTCGTCGTTCTGACGCTTAGGGGCCATGGTGGATAGTGTCGAGGTGTGGGTGCGGGTAGGAGAAGGTGTGCTCGTTTGCGGGTTTATTCGCCTAGTCAGAATCAAAAAGATACGAAACCACAGTTGGACTGGAGAGGTACAACACACAGCGAGGATAAGGCGAAAGGTAATGAAGATGGGGAAGAAGGGAAAGGGGGGCGATAGGGAGGGAAAACAACAACAACAACAACATCTGCGTGGCTCTTCGAGAGCATGGACGGAATGCGCTCTGCAGAGTGAACGGAGCAGAGAGGCCACTCGCACTGCAGCATCGAGCAGAGAACAACGGTGTTCGTAAGAAGAGACGACAGCACACGCATTCACTTACGGATACCTGCTAGGGTAAAATGGAACGCATGCATCTCGTTGCTTGCAGTATATCAGTGTGCTTTCAGTGTGCGGCAAAAGGAAAAGAGAAGAAAACAACGGATTTTTTTCTTTTTGAATGAACACTTTTTACGCGTGTTCTTTGAGGGCGAGTCGCATGATAAGACATTCACGCTTCTCCATCAAGGAAATGAGACATCCGCTATCGGAGAGAGATGATGAAGACAGAAATCAACGTATAGTGGGAAAAAAAACAGCAAAGGGGATCATCGATTCTCGAGATAGGGCGTGACAAGAAACGTTATCAGAAAAAGAAGAGCGAACGAATAAAAATAAAACCTAATCTAGTCAATAAAGGATTCGCTGTAGCGGCGCACAGGCTCTCACCAAATCCATTCACGCGCTGACAGCGACATGGGCACACCACTGCATTCCCGTGTGTGTGCTGTGCCAACGCTCTTACTGCATCTTCTCGATCACCTCGCTGTACTTGCTTGCATCCTCCGCCAGCTCATCAGGCGAAACCTTCAGCGTGTCCCACCCGATCTGCAGACCAGTGGCCGCGTCGCGCTTCGGGATGACGTGGAAGTGCACGTGCGGCACCTCCTGGTGAGCGAGGCGGCCGTTGTTCTGGAGCACGTTGTACTGCGTCGTCCCATCAGGACCCGCCACGGCGCGGCTCACCTTTGCCACGAGCAGCCCAACATCCGCCGCACTCTCGAGGTCCAGCTCGTGCAGGCAGGCGGCGTGCGACTTTGGGATGACCAGCACGTGCCCGCGCGCGAGCGGGCCGATATCCATGAAGGCGAAGGCCTTGGCCGACTCCGCCACCTTCGCGCACGGAATCTCACCACGCACGATCTTGCAGAAGATGCAGTTGGATGCCATGGCGACGTATGGGAAGTGTACAACGAAAAAGTAGCGATAGGAGAGATGATGAGGAAAAGTTGTGTGTGTGTTTTTGTGTGTGTGTTGACGACTGCTGCCTTGTTGATGCCAAAAGGGGGGAAAAAAAGAAAAAGAGGAAAAGTAGGTGCCAGAGTGTGTCAGGTAAAGTCGATAGCAGGAGTGCGCGGTGGAAAAGAAGAAATGTGGTGCAACTACGGTTGACTAAAACGAGCACCGCCTTCGTGGTGAAGCCCCGAAACAACAACAACAACAGCAACAACAACAACAGTGATACGTCCCCGTGCTGCTCAAAACAAAAATCAGCAATCCATACTGGTATGGTAACGTTGACAGAGCAGCTCGCGACACGCACAAACAGCACACAGGTGCCGTCGTCAAAACACACAGAGACACTGCACTACGCGTTTTTGGCTTTAGAACCGTTCTTTTGGCAGAACGCAAACAGGAAGCAAGCAAGAAAAAAGAAGAAAGCAACAAACAAAGAAAAAGCAAATTACTTCCCAACACTGAACTCTCGCTCCCACCCACATCCTACATAAAAAACATACACACACACACCCACCCACACACACACACACACACACACACACCCACACATACACTACCTACTCCCCTCCACAGCAGCAACAGAGACACAAAAAGCAAAAGAAAAAAAACGGATTGGACATTCAAGCAGCCACAAAGCGCCGCCTACACCACGTTGGAGCGTCGGAAGCGGTTGGCGCGTCGCTCCCGCGGCTCGGCCCCGCCGCCGCCGTCTGCCTCCGCGTCATTATTTGTTGCCGCCGCGGCTCCACGGCGGGCACGACGGGCCGGCCGGACGCGCAACGGAGCGTCGTCGGCGTCGCTTTCATCTTCCACCGGCGGTGCGGCGCGTGCGTTCTTCACAGCCGCGGCGACCGGCGGAGGGGACGGCGCCGTCGGCAGCGGCGGGGCGCCGCCATCGTCGCCTCCGTCCACCTCCAGCGCCGGCGCGGCCCGCCGAGCTTTCCGCACCTTCCGCACTTTCGTCTTCTGCTGCTGATCCTGGGCCAGCTGGAAAACACTGCCGGCTGCCGCGAGTGCGTTGGAGACTTCCTTCTCCTGCGCCTGCGCTGTGCGAGGCGTCACCACGGCAATTCTATCATCACCACCACCACCTGCCGCTGCTGCGTCGCCGTCAGCCTCCGCCTCCGTCCCGGCTGGCAGGAGCGGCTTCAGGCCGTCGGGACGGCGGTGCACGACGCGTCGACGGCCGGCCGCCCCTCCGTCCTCCGCCTCTGCTGCCGTCTCTGCCGCTGCGACCGCGCCGTCGGGCTTCTTGCGCTTCACCGCCGACGCACTCGCGCGCTTCTCGGCCGCCTTCCGCTCCACCTCCTTCTGCGCCGCCTTGGCGCGCCGCAGCTCGTAGCCTTCATTGCGGTGCTCCAGCCGCTGCACGATACCCTCCGTGACAGAGCTGCGCAGTTGCATCAAACCGGCGCTGGACAGCGACGACTCCTCCAGCTCCACGTTGATGGCCTCGAGCATGTAGCCGAGCGTGCGCACGGCCGCCTGCACCATGCCGTCCCGCCGCGCGTGCCGCTTGTCCTTGCTGAGGAAGCTGAGGGAGACGGCCGCCTCCAACGCGCCTTCACGACCGCGAGCGACGGCGATGGACTCGCATACGGAGTTGGCGTAGGCGTCGAGGGATGTGGCGAAAGCGCTGAGGCTTTCCTTGGCCACCGCGAGCTCGGCCGACAGCTCACTCGAGGTGGGGTTGGCCGCCGCGTTGGCCACCACCGTGTCCACTACCTTGAGGATCGTCAGCGCCTCCGCGTCGAGCAGGGTGAGGCCCAGCACGAGGAAGCTCGGGCTGCACTCCGCGGAGAGTTCGAACACGTTGATGTCGCTCGTGAAGGCGGTCAAGAAAACACGAACGAGGTGGGCCACGAGACGCTGCGTGGCCGCACTGCCGAGGATCGGCTGACGGATGGCGTTGAGGGTCTCGTGGGCACGGGCGATGCAGGCGATGGCGTCCGCGATGTACGGCCGCACCGCCGCCGTCGTGTGCGGCGACACCCGCTGCCAGTCGAAGAGCGGCTGCACGAAGCCCTGACGCCGCACAAAGTCCGTGATGGGCTGCTGAGTGAGGGCGAGGTAGGTGTTCATCATCGCATCCACCGCCAGCTGACAGTGCTCCTCCACCACGGATAGATACATTTGGACGTACTGCTGCTGCTTGCTGTCGAGGTAGGCGGCGAGCTCGGCGGGACTGGACACCACCTCCGGCAGCTGTCGCGCGATCAGCTCGAAGAAGCAAGGGGAGAGGAGGTGCTCCATGAGGATCGGGGTGAGCGTGGTGGCGAGGCTCAGCGTGTCAGCCATGCACTCCACCACGCTGCGCTCTCGCTCGTCTGGTGCGACGTTGGCGTCCGTCGTCGCGGTGCGACACTTCAGCTGCAACGTGTCCACAAAGGCGAGGAGGAGGTGGGAGAGGAGGGCCAGGACGAACTCCTCGTGGTCCTGCAGACTCTCCACCACGAGTTTGCCGTGAAACTGCGCCAGCAGCTCGGAAATGGGGTCTGTGGTGGTGTCGGGACCGCCACCGACGGACGGCGCAGGAGATGCATTCAAGCCGCCACTGCCGGCCGCACTCGCACGACTCGAGCGACGCGTGTCGTCAGCACCGCCGCTGCCCCCTGCAGAGCTCCCCGCGATGCCGCGGCGTGACCGCATGAGCCGCAGCCGCCGCCCGCCTCCCGCACCGGTGCGGCCACCGCCGACGCCGCCGCGGCCGCCACCCGCCATGCCCTCCTCCGCCTCCTCCTCGTCTTTTAACGTTTCCGCCTTGACGGAGAAGAGGTCGACGCTGTCGAAGACTTCGGCGTCGCGGGTGAAAAACGGGACGCAGCGGTCGACCACGACGGAGAGCACGTTGAGGAGTTTGTGCACGGAGTTCGAAGACACGGACTCGCGGCTCAGACGGGAGCGGACGCGCGCGTCGAGGGAGGTGTCGCTGCGCCGCTGCAGCAACGGCAGCATCGTCAGGTAGGCCTTGCTCAGCACTCCGACACCGTGGAGGTAGGTGCGCAGGCAGGTGGAGCGCAGCACCTCCAGCTCCTGCAGGAGGTTGCCCACCTCCTCCACCTGACTATCCGAGCTGATGGTCGCGGAGCTGCTCGACTCGCCCATGACGATCTTCAGCCGCAGCACCGAGTCGCTCACGAGGCTCATCATCCGCTCCCACTGCCCGAGCAGGATTTCGTACAGCACCGCCGCGTGCAGCTCCATCCGCTCCGTTTGACTGTACTTGGCCGCGTCACTCCCGCGGTAGCGCGCCATGGTGCCGACGAAGCCGTCCACCACGCCCTTGTTGATGAAGGTGAGGAAGAGTGACTGAAGGGTGCTCGTGGCGGTCGTGATCATCTGATGGACAGCCTGGACGGAGATGTCGCGGAGGCACGTGGGCCGCGGCAGGCTCTGCTCCGCCTTACCGCGCTTCACATCCTCTGCGTTTTGTTGCTGCTGCAGGAACGCCTGTGGGAGGGCAGGGACGAAGCGTACACGCGGCAGCTGATCCGTCGACCCCGTGCCGATGCCCGCCATCTTAAAACCGGCACTCTGCGTGGCTGCCGTGGTGCCGTCCGTGGTCGTTGGGTCGTTGGCATGCCCCGGCGAGGCGGGGCTGCCCTGCGGCCCGTCGTGATACGCGTCGCCTCCGTTGTCCGCTGCACTGGGGCTGCGGGAGTGCAGGCCGCTGGAGCCCCCACCACCACCCAACATGGCCGATGGTGACCGCTGCAGACCATCCGCACAACCACCACCACCAGCGCTGTCGTTGCTGGTGTTGGGGCCACCACCACCACCTCCGCCTGCCGTCCCGTCTGCACCGTCGGCGCCGCTGCTCAGCAGCTCCTGCAGCATGACGGTGAGTTGCCCATCCGGTGTAAAGTCGAAGACGCCGGCGTGTAGGGTGGAGGCGATGCCGCCCCAGTAGGAGCCCACGACGTGCTCCAGCGTGCCAACGCACTCGGCGCACAGACGCAGCGCAAAAGTGTTCAGCGACGCCGCCTGCGCCATCACGGCGGACTCGATGTCCGCCCGTGTGAAGAGTTGGCTCAGCAGCGACACGGCATGCATGCGGATCTGCAGGCAGCTGGAGAGCAGCACCGCGTCCATGTCCGACGCACCCACTTTGAAGTCCGTCGTGGTCGAAAACGGCGACTCCGGCGTGTTGAAGGCGTCCAACACGCGGGTGACGAACATCTCCGGCACGAGGCTCACGTACTGCTGTGCACTGGCCGCCGTGGCACTGGCCGCGGCGTTGTGGTTCGTGCCACTGCCGCTGGCGCCAAAGTCGCGTGGGGAGCCTTCGCTGCCACCGCCGCTGCGTGAAGACGAACTACCACCCGACTGCTGCTGCGGCAGCGACGGAGGAGACAGCGGACCACTGCTGCTGTTGTTGTTGTTGTTGCTGCTGCTGACGTCGCCGCCGCGCCGGTTAACCCACCCAAACGATGTGTCCTGCAAAAACGAGTCGTTGGAGTTGCCGATGAAGCCGCCGTTGTTCGCCACACTCGCGCCGAGGAAGGAGTTGGAGAAGGTCTGGCCAAACGTCCCGGTGGCCCCCATCGGCGAGGCCGCCTCGCCGGTGTCGACGCCATTCGCGGCGGCCGCCCGCAGCTTCCGCTGCAAGTCGCGCTGGCGGTGGCGCTCCTCCAGCCCGCGGGCGGCGTCGGTCTGCGCCTTCCACATCCACGCATTCGCCTCCTGCAGCAGCGCCGCAGCGCTGGAGTAGAAAAGATGCCGGTGCTGCTTCTGCACAATTGAAATGAAGTACTGGACGGGGTGCTGGTAGACGGCGGTGCGGCGACGGCCCCGCGCGTTGACGCCGGGTGTCGGTGGGGGTGGTGGCGGCTCGAAGCCGGCGGCGGAATCGCTTGTCGAGGCACCCGCCCCCAGCGGGTTGCTCTGCAGACTCTCTCGCTGCGGGGAGGCCGGGGCACCGCTGCCTGCCTGCGCATTCCCCCCGAGCTGCGACCGCAGCTTCGTCAGGGACTGCTTGTGCTGCTTCCCCTGCTCAATTGACCGTTGCAGGACACCACAGAAGTGCCGCAGCTTCACGCTGGCGATGCTGGCGTCCATCATCATGGACAGCGTGTCTTCGATTAGCACGGTGTCGGCCGGGTTTGCGTAGACCAGCTCCTCCGCCAGTTGACTGCACAGGTACAGCGCGGAGCGGAGGAGGGCCATGCTGAACTTGTACGCGAAGAGGCTCCGCCGTGCCGTGCCCAGCGTGGAGGCCGTGGACATCGTCATGGAGACCTGCGGCACCGGGGTCGCACGCCCGCTGGCCGCAGCCGGGGGCGTGGCAGATCGCGGCACGTCGCCGTCTTCGCCGGCCAGCATCGAGCCGTCCAGCATGGAGTACGTCTCCTCGACGTACAGCATGGCACGCCGCAGGTGAAGCACGGCGGCCTCGTAGTTGCTGACCTCCTCCACGTGGTGCCGCCGCTCATCGACGTCTTTGAGTCGCACCAGCGGGGTGCCGTACCAGGAGTAGATTTCCTCCTCCGATGTAAAGATGAAGATGTCCGCTAAGTCGGTCTGCCCACCGGGGTTCTCCAGGGTGCCGTGGGATTTGGAGGGCATGCCAGCGCCGCCTGCCCCACCATCCGGGTTGCTTTCCTCGCCGTCCAGGTGGTCACTCCCGTCGTCCTCCTCTTCCTCGTCGGTGTCGCTGCCGCCGTTGGTGTACGGGCCGCTGACACGCCGTCGCCGCTGCGCCGCAGACGACGTCGGCTTTGTGCGCCGCCTGCCATCGCGATCGTCATCGGTGTCCTCGTCCGTGGCTTCTTCTTCCTCCTCTTCCTCTTCCTCATCCTCCTTGCCGTTGCTGCTGTCCTTGTCGTTGTCACTCGTGTCTGACGCAGCCACGGGGCCGATGGTCGACGCTCGGCGGTTCGCCACCTTTGCGCCGCAGCAGTCATAGATAGCCCCCGGCACGCCGAGTACACTGAAGAGCTTGTCCAGCATGTCCTGGCTCTTGCGACTCTTCTGCACCTCCACAAAGGTGGCCGTGATGGGCCGCACCAGCGCGTCGCAGCTGCTCGTTGCGCTCTTGAAGGATTCGGTGATGCCGTCGAGTGCCTCGCCGGTGAAGAGCTCCTGGTCGGAGTGGAAGACGGCGTCCATCGCGTCTTTGGAGTTCACAAAGACGGCCAGGTTATCGCGGATCAGCTGCTTCAGCGCCTCGCCGGTGTCCTCCTCCGCCTGGCCGACGCGGTTGACCAACTCGCCCTCGAAGACGGCATGTGGGACGCCGGCGAGAACTTTCTGGATGTACTTTTTTGGCTGGAAAGCGTGACTCGTAACATCGAGGGTCGGCTCCTGCCGCTGGTTCGTCTGTTCATCGTCAAAGAGGTCCATCGCTAAAAAAAAAAGGCGAGCCGTGGCCTCCGTAGGTGTTTCAATTCAATAAAGAAAAAAAAAGCAAAAGGTTGAAAAGGCACTACGAGAAGAAAAAGATGAAGTCGAAGAGGGGAATGCTACGTGGTAAAAAGCTAAAGATACGAATCGCAGTCAGCTCTCCAAAAAAAAAAAGAGACAAGGAAAGAGAGAGAAAAGTGTGGGGTAGTGCAACGAGAAGAATGTATCTATGTTGCGTGTTGCAGAAGCACCACTTGGAAAGAGAAAGCAGTGACTGATCTGCCAAGTTGCTTTGTTGATGTGAGCCGGTTTGGCACCTCTTAATGCTTCTTCGGTGCTTTTGAAAACAACAATAAAATGATTGGAGGAGCAAAAGACAGATGGTGGGGGAGAAAAAAAAAGAGCCCAAGGAGACTACAGTTTTGATCGAAGTACGCAACAGCACATGAAACCTAAACACTTTCCAAATTGCTCGTCTAACGTGTTGACGTGTTACACGAGAACATACACACACACACACACACACAAACGCACACGCACACATGCGTACTCACACCAGAGATGCATCTGCATCGGCGGGGGAAGTAAGTACAGAGAAGTCAACGAGGGGTGCTTCGGGTTCCGATTCTACGTGACTGAATCGAGGTCGCGTGACGCCACCTGATGTCGTTTCATGGAGTTCGCACAACCGTTTTTGAGAGCCTCCTGCGGCTCATTTTTTTTTGTGTTCGTATTCTGACAGTACACTCAAGGCAAATAAACGCGTAAAACAAAAGAAGTAGCAAAGGTGTTCAATAGTGATAATAGTAAAAAAAAAGGTTAGGCGAAGCAAACAAAAACAAAGTTGGAAAACGTCATACGATCTCAGAAAAACAAATTGAAGAGTCAAGAAGACATCGACGAAACGACAAAGTAGAAATCAAAAAAAAAAGGAAGTTTGCCTCTTGCCACTTCCAAATGGGCAGCGGTTAAGAAAATGAACAAAGTGCGATAGAGAAGAAACAAAAGAGTCAAAGCATGAGCTTTTTTTTTTTTTAAAGCAGACACACAAAAAAGCACCAGAACACACAAAGGAGGCACAAAACAGAACCACACCCACACAGAAGGGTACAACACAAATACAATCGCCTTTCTCATCTCTCTAATTCACTGTTGGGAAGAAAAGTTGGAAATACATCATTTTGAGAGAGAGAGAAAAGAAAAAAAAGAAGAAGGAAGGTACACCACGCCTCTTTAGTTGTTTTTCATCTCTGCCTTCCACCCACTACGCAGCGGCGGCGCTTGGCGAGTTCGCCACCTCCACTTCCGTGAAGGATGCATCCTGCACCACTCGCAGCAGCTCCGAGCTGCGGGTCACCTGCTCCACGGATGAGGCCAGCTCATAGGACGGCCGCGCGATCTGCTCCCGCACCAGGTTGCGCATGCGCTTGTTGTAGTTGAACTTGTACCGGTCCCGGTAGTCCACCAGCAGGGCCCGACTCACCGCCTGCGTGTAGCGCAGCGCCTCCTCCTGCGTCCGGTCCCGCGTGTTCGTCAGCTGCGCGCTGGAGAGAAACTGGTACTGCCCGAGCACCGTGTCCACCGCATCCAGCACCGCATCGATCAGGTTGCTCTCGAACTGAAGCCGCATGCAGACGTTAACGTACTTCCGCTCCAGGAACTCGCGCCGCTTCATCGAGACGGCGTCGATCACGCGTGCGGCCAGGTGGTACTGCTCTCCCAGCGTGGCAAAGGCCGGTGTGGCGTGAAGGGTGGCCTCGTAGTTCTCAAAGGACTGTGCCACCGTCAGCTGCGCATCGTTGGTGTGGGTCAGGGAGGCGAGGTACTTCTCAAAGCACCGCGACGACTCGCGCATCGCCTGCTGCCGTCGCCCCAGCTGCTCACACACACGCACCCACGCGCAGGCGTCTGCCTTTGCCTCGGGCGGCAGGTAGGTCCAGTCGTAGGTGCTGGAGGAGGACGCGATGGGCACCGGGGCGGTGTTGCTGCCGGCACCGCCTCCGCCAGCACCGAGCATGCTGTCCGACGACTCGTCGCTGCTCTTCGACGCAAAGAAGAAACCGGCGACGGAGCGGACGAAGCTGCTCGACTTCGCGGCAATTTTGTTCGCCGTGTACTCGGTGAAGCTGCGGTGCCGCTTGCTGCACTCGTGAAAGGCGCGGGTGGCCTGACGAACATCACGCAGCGCCGCCCGCAGCCGCAGCAGCGTCCCGGTTTCGAAGGTGTCGCGAGGGTCCAGAAAGAACGGGGCCACCCACTCCGAAAAGAAAATGACCTCCGGCATGGCGGCCAGCTCGTACAGAAAGAACTGCAGGTTGTGCCGCTGCGCCGCAAAGGCGTCGGAGGCGCTGAAGTACGTCTCAATGTCGCTCACACTCGACTTCCGCGGCAGCGGGGGGAGGATGATGGTGGGAAACTGGTAGGTCAGCAGCTCCCGCAGGTCCATCACCTCACTGTAGCGGCGCTCCACGGTGGCCGAGTTGCCACGCGACCAGTCGGACCGGCGCACCCCCATGTCGATCCCCGTCAGGTGCGGTGCATCGGTGGGGATGTCCGGCACCGTGAAGCTCGCATCGTTCTCCACAAGAATCTCCGTCGTAATCGGAAAGTACGTGATGGCGCGGACCATCTCTTTGCCCTTGAAGGCCGGGTCTACGCGGAAGCGCGCGAGCACCAGGCGGCCGTGCCCTGCCTGCAGGTGGGTCGTGACGGAGTCGTTCAACATCCCGGACGTGGCCCCAGCGGAGCCAGGGGCGTGTGGGGAGGAGAGAGGGGTGAAGACAGAGTGCGCGGTGGTCGCAGCCGCCGGTATCACTTCCACCGTCGAGGTGTCGTTCGAGCCGGCTGCCGTCGTCGCGTTGTTGTTGTTGTTGTTGTTGTTTGGGATGGGGGTCATCGGGTTCTCCGCGAGTGGATCGGCGCTCTGCGGGGAAGAACGCGGTGGTGCCGTGGTGGGCACTGTGGTTCGCTGGTACTCCTCCTCGAAGGGGCTCTTGTTGTTCGGGAGCATCGTGTTTCTAGTAGCAGCAGCGAAAAAAACGACAACAGTAAGAAAAAAAGATAGCAACAGTCAAGAAGAAAAACAACGCACACAGCAAAACCGAAGAGTCTTCAAGAAAGGAAAAAGAAGTTCTGTTCCACTCTGTAGTAAAGGCTGAAACCGGAACAAAAATGTAATTTCGGTGGAGGAGCAGTTGGAGATCAGAATGGGCAACCAGTAAAAAAAAAAAAAGAAGAGAAGTTGCGGCAACGTGTATAAAGAGAGGCAAGAGGTGTTCCACTGTAGGGTACAAGCCGGAAACAACACGTGAAAGAAGAGGAGAAAAAAAAGAAAGAAAACAGCAAGAGGGGAGTGTTGCGAGAAAGGAAAGTGGTGCGAGTTGCAGTGATGGAAAGAGGCAGAATGGCATTGGGTCCCTTGCGTGGTACTCGACTCTGCAGGCGAGGAAGAGGTGCGAAATGAGTCGTCACTATCAGCGCCGAGGCCGACTGCCCTCGATGACGTCCAGTCGCCGCGGTGCACAGAAAAGAAGAAGAAAAGGGTATGTTACTTGCGAGACGGACAGAGAAGGGACACGCGCTTTGTGTACGACCTAGTGAAAGTGCAACAACAGCACCACCGAAAACGCGGGTGGGCGTGAGTTTTTCGACGGTGTGTTTTCTCCCTTGTCTCTCAGTCAATTGTAATTGATTTGTTGTTGGTTGAAAACAAAAAAAAAACAGTAGTACAGACACAACACAAGTCTCTCTTCTTTCCCTATTTGATGCTGACAAGAGCGCTATGGCGCGTTTACATCGCAGAGGTTTGTTGCCAGTAAAGCAGCTAAACACTGCATCAGCAGACATCACTTCATACATAGTGTACATGAGAGAGGAGAGAGTGGAAAGGCAGAGAGGAAGATGAAGATAAAAAAAAAAGGAACGAAATGACACTAATACATCTACCCGTATCAACACACAAGAAGAGACGGGTGCTTGATTCGCGCGCTGGCTCGCTGCACCAGCTACGGCTTACTGCGGGTAGTGGCTCAGCTCATGTTGCAGGTCCCTTATCGTGGCCTCCTGCTGACGGATGGAGTCCGTCAGCTCCTTGTGACGATCGGTCAGCTGCACCAGCCGCGTGCGGTACTCACGAATCACACCTTTCCGCTTTTCGTAGTCGAGCAGCAGGTCACGTGAGCCGACGAGCGGCATTCGCTCCTTCATGCGGGTGTTGGCGCGCAGATGGGCATCGCGGCGACGCTTCGACCGGGCGAGCTGATCGCGAGCCCTGCTCAGTTCCTCATCAGTGCTCGCGACGCTCTGTCGAAGCTCTCCGTTTTCCTTCCGCACTCAGTCCAGCTTCTCGCGGACGTGCGTGGCAATGTGAATCGTGTTCGTCACCTTGCTGCGCAGCTTCAGCACCTCCTCGGAGCGCTCCTCGATCTTCTCGTTGAGGTTTGTGTTCTCCACCTTCAGTTGCTCAAAGTCGATGAGGAACATGTGGTGATCCGCCACATTCGGCTCCCCTTCCACCGTCCCCTGCCCCGGGGTGGAGGAGGAAGACGCGGCACCAGCGCCACCCGCTGCTGCTGCTGCTGCAGTCGACGTCGTGGCAGACGTGACGTTGGTGCCGCCACTCGTGTGCCCCTTCGCGGCCCGCCGCAGCCGCAGCAGACGGTTCTTCAGCTGCAGGTAGCGCACCCGCGACGCGTGGATGGCCGCCCGCTCCGCTGTTTCCCGCTCCACGTACTCGGCGATGGTTTTGTTCGGAATGGGTCGGTTCGACCGCATAAAACGCACGTTGGCCGCCAGCTCCTGGATGTACTGTTGGAAGTTGTGTTCCTGCATCTCCGCCTCTTCCATGATCGGGTCGTAGCGCTGCCGCTGCTGCTCGAGGTCGCGCCGCAGCGCCGCACTGCGGCCGGCCACCCGCTGCCGCTCCTCGGCTACTTGACGTACGAGGGACCAGTAGGCGCTCTCCGCCTCTGGGTTTGTCAGCTGCGTCACCTCCTCCTCTCCATTGCGGCGTCGCTGCTCGGCGTAGTGGCGGGACAGGATCTGCTGATAGCTCAAGTTGCGGTCCAGCAGTGCCTCCCGCTCCGCCAGCAGTGCGCGGTACTCGTGCACGCACGCCTGCCGACGTTCCTCCGGGGTGCGCAAGGCGTCCATCATTTCGTCCGCAGCGCCGCTCGCGTTGTAGGAGGAGGAGCTGTCGTCTGCGTTGACACCACCGGAGCCGGCAGTGCTCGTGTAGCCGTCAAAGCGGACCGACGGCGCCATCTGTGGGGTGCCGTAGGGGCTGCGCTGCGCCGCTGCCTCCCGCTCACGCTGTCGCTGCTGCTGCTGGTGGAGCTTCCAGCGCTGCTGGATGACGAGCGCCGCCGCACGCTGCCGCGTCTCCTCTCGCTTGCGCTCTTCCGGGTCACTGTACATGGCTCTTCTGTGTAACTGTAATACTCAAATATATATATATGTGTGTATGAATGGCACGGTGCAAAAAAAGAGTAGAGTTGGAGGCTGTGCAAAGAGTGTTGAAGTACCGACACAGTGGCTACTCTTCATTGTTGTTTGAGAGGGGTGAAAAGGCAGAGAAAGAGGAAGAAAAAGGGAGGTGATGCATGGCGCGTGAAAGTAGAAAAAGTTCGTCGCAGGTTAATTCGTCTTGTGCGCAGAGGCAGAGAAGCGGTTCGTGAGCAGAGGACGGAGCACGACCTGGATAGAAAAAAAAGAGAACAGAGGATCCTTGAATCTCACTTCGCGAGCAAAGCGTGAAGATGTCACACACACACACACACACACACACACACACATACTGCCTGATGCATCGCAGATGGAACGGAAAAGTCACCGTGTCTTCACACAAATGTGGAGAAGGCAGAAGGCGACTTTTGGCGTCCACGTTTCATTCACCTACACAGTGCTCGCACAAAATTCTCGTCTTTCTGTCCTTGTAGCGTTTTAACGTTCTTCTTTGCTTGTTAAGTATATATATAAAGATATAAACAAATTGACCAACAGAAGTGGGTAGTGTCACGCTCACAACACGCATCAAGTAACCTACATGCAGAGACGCACAGGTGTATGTGCTTGGCGTGGCTAACCGACGAAGGAAATCCCATACACAGCAAAAAAGAGAGAGAAAAGAAAAGAAAAAGGGAAATGATAGAGAGTCAATGAAAAGGATAACACGGGGGAAAATCGAAAGAAAAAAACCGAAGAAAGGAATGAGGGGAAAATGAGAGAAGGCGTCGCCTCCACATGCGACTGAAGGAGAGAGAAATGACATGTACTCGAGAAGGAGAACCAGCTGAACGTAAAAGAAAAGAGAAAAAAGACAACGAGCATTGCCCGATGATGAGTAATCCACGTGGAGCAGTAAGTTACAGTATCAGGGAAGAGTGAGAAAAGCCGGCCAAAACAGAAAACGGGAAAAGAAAGAGAAAAGGTCGAGAATCAATACGAAGCGAGTGGACGTGAAAAGGGGTGAGGAGAAAAAAAAATAGAAATAAAGAGGCAAGGTGAGTTTGTGTACATCCTGGAGCGCGTCCACATGGTACGCGCACACTCGTGTTCTACTCTGCTGTCACCACGCGTCGCGTCGGGGTCTGGGCGGCAAAGGCTTCCCCGGACGACTGCGAGTGGCCCTCGCCATCCTCCTCATCGTCTTCTTCCTCCTCTCCAAACACCGCCAGGCGGATCGCGTGCACGGCGGACTCGAGCTTCTCCACATTCCCCGCCGCGTTTAGCACCTGCACCTGCGCACGGTCACGCACCAGCATGATCTCCGTGTCTGTTGCCTCCTGCAGCTGCCGTATCGTCGACCCGCGCGTGCCCAGCAGGCGGCTGATGGCGTATTCAGGGAAGTTCGAGATGAGCCGCACGTGCGTCGCGCTGTACTCCCGCAGACACATGACCACTTTCATCGTCGCAGCCCGCGCCTCGCGCTCGCTGCACGAGCTGACGGTGAGCCGCCGCGCCGCCCAGTCCACATCGATGCGCACCGGTGAGGCGAAGAGCGATGGGATGTAGTCCAGGAAGTTTTTGTTCTCCCACGCCTTGTTGCGGCTCATCATGAAGTTGCGCAGGATATCGAGGAAGGCGACGTTGATGGAGAAAGGTTCGTTGTGGCGCAGCAGCAGCTTCAACAGGCCGTAGGCGGTGTTGACCGCTTCTGGCGACCCACGCAGCACCACGCTGCCCTCGGCGCGGAGTGGGACGACTTGGTCGCACTGCGTCGTGCGCCGCACCGCCTCGAGGGGCGTGATGTACGACGACCCACCGCGGCTCACGGTGGGGGTGCGCGCCGTCGGCGACTGGCACTCCTCCACCTCCGTCAGCGAGACGATCGGCGACGTTAAGAAATGCAGCCGCTTCGACTCCGCCGGAATCGTCCGCTCCGTCCGCCGCAGCGCCGCCACGCGCTCGTAGGCGGTGCTCACCGCCTCGGGCGACCCGGTGAGGGAGATGGTGCTGCCGTTGCACTGGATGTGCGCCTTCGTCTCCTCCTCGAGCTGCCGAATCATCGACCCACGTGGCCCGATCACCGCACCCACCCACGCGTCGTCGGCGTGCACCACCCGCGTCACGCCTTCGCCTTCGCCGGTGGCGCTGCGGCACAGCGCAAAGGCGCGCTCGATGGAGTCGAGTGTGCCGGTGGCGCGCACCACGCCCCGCTCCCTGTCGACCCGCAGCGCTCGCACGCCGCTGCTGTCGCTGATGCGGCTGATGTTGCGGCCGCCCCGGCCCAGCAGCGACGGCAGCGCGGCGACCGGCACCGTCAATTCCCGCTGCGTGAAGGTCTCCAGGTACGCCCGGATGGCGTCCTTCGCCTCCGCCACGTCGTGCCGCCGGCCCGTGATGGTCACCCCACTCTCGTCCATCTGCATGCGCACGTCGTACTCATCCTGGAAGCGATCCACCGTGGAGCCACGCGGGCCAATCAGCTCCTTCCGGAACTGCGGCTCGGCGAAGAGGAGGGTGGTGGAGGTGTTCTTGGCCTCTTCGTCCTTCACGATGGCGGTGATCGCCGCCATGCAGGCACGCGTCTCCGCAGCACCGCCGACGACGAAGCCGTGGCCGGGCGGCAGCGTGTCCACGCAGATCGCCACACCGAAATCTTCCTGCAGCTGACGCAGCGTGGCCCCACCGCGGCCAATGATCGCCTGGTGGTAGGCCGCGTTGTAGGTGAAGTGACGTGAGTCCGGGAAGATGACGTCACGGAGTTCATTGAGGCGGCCGTCGACTTTCTCCAGCGCTGCATCGATTTCTTCCTGCGCCTGGCGGGCCGCTTCGATCTTCTCTGCGTCGTCGTCCGCGGCCGTAGCAGCACGTCGCTGCTGGCTGACCTGCTCCAGCTCCTCCAGCACGGCGTTGAGCTTCACATGCAAGTCGCGCAACTCCTCATCACGCGCCACCCGCTCCGCAAAGTCCGGCGCGGAGGCGCTGAACTCCACCCGTGCTTTGGTGTACTCTTCCTCCTTCGCCACCTTCTCCGCCTCCTTCGCCGCCACCTCCCGCTTGCATTTCTCGATGACTTTCTTCTGCTCCGAGGCTTTGCCGACACCGTTGCCGGTCTTCAGGTTCTCCTGCTCCGCCAGCAGCTTCGCTTCCGCCTCTGCGTGGGTGCGGCTGGCGATGCGCAGCTCGCACTCGAGATCGGTGATGCGGTTGCGGAACGAGGCGCGGTTGTCGTGCCGCTCACGCAGCTCCTCCAGCGCACGCAGGATGCGACGCCGCTCCGCGTGCAGGTCGTTGATCTTCACGTCGAACTTCTGGTGCGCCTTCGTCTTCACCGCGTTGCGGCTGCGTAGCAGTGTGTCGACCTTTGTCTTCATGCCGCGCTTGCGGTCACGCAGGTTCGTCTGCTCCGCCCGCAGTGCTTCCTCCTCACGCAACGCGGCTGCGGTGGGACCGTCGGTGACTTCGCGCACCAGCATCGAGTTGGGGTAGCGGGAGGGCGGACTGACGGTCACCACCGTTGCCTCCGTCGCCTCCGTTGACTCTGCCTTTGTCATTTTTTTTTTTTGGTGTTGTCCCTCTTAGTGTGTTTGTTGTCGCGTGCACGCTTTTCTTCTCGTGTTTTCTTATTTTTTGTTGTTGTGCAGTCAATAAACGCAGATCAGCTTGTTAGTGTTGAGCAAGGATTCGCGCACCGTTCAACGATAAGAAGTAGAAAACGACAATGTTGACGATGATACCAGGACTAGAGTAGAGAATAGTGGAGCAGCAACCAAATTACCAGGCAGTAAATAAAAAAAAGCGGAAGGCAGGAAAAAAAAGGAGGTGAGGCTCAATGTGCTTTTTAGTAAACCTGTAAAAAAAAAGAAGGCGAATGCACGGTGTGAATGAAAGAGGAAGTGGTGTGAGGGAGCTGAAGGACCAGTTACGAAAGCGGAAAGGAGGTACTCTTTGCTCTACGAAGGAAGAAAGGTACAACGCAAGGAACGACAACAGCAGTGGAGAGAAAGAAAAAAAAAGGTTTAGCGGGGGTGTGTAGATGCAAAGCCTTAGAAATGCGTGAACACAGAAGAAAAAAAAAAGAAGAGCAGCTCTTAAGATTTGGTCTACTAGAGTGAGAGAGAGAAAGCGAAAGAAAAGTGATTTGCCCACAAAATTGAAGGAATTAACTGAAAATCAAAGAGGGAAAGAAGGAACCTAGAAAAAAGGAAAGAATAAGTAGTCTACAGAACTTCACCTTCACACCAGGGCTTCAGTTGGATTTGTACCACGGTAGAGAGTTCTCCTTGAGAGCCTCTTCAACACACACACAGAGGTTGTTTCGTGCTCGCCGCTTCAAGCCAAGGTAGTGGAGATGAAAAAGGAAAGAAAAGAAATGAAGCGAGATCGCAAAATCCCGTAAGAAGCGAAGGGGTAAAGGAGTTTGTAGGTAGGTGTAATGGTGCAGCTTTGACACACACACCCACACGCTGAAAGCGAGAATAGCAGAGTTGCTTTACCTTTCAAACGTTCGACTGATGAGAACAAAGGAGAAGAGAAAGAGAGAGAGAGAGAGAAGAGCTAGAAAAAATGGAAGAAGGGCGAGATGTCTGGAAAGACAACTTGCTGCAAGACGACACATAACGAAAAAAAAAAGGAAACACTCTGTAGCACTGTGTAAGACACCCTTTCCACATTCGATGCCACCTTTTCGCAGAAAACATCCAAAAGCACAACAACAGCAACAGCTGCCGCATCAGCATGAAGACACACAAAGAGTTCTAAAAACTCTGTTTTCTATTCTTCTTCTAGACACGAAATGAACAGGCTATAAACATGACACTCACAGAAAAGTGCGGTGGAGCAACGCACCAGAACGCCGCAACGCTGCCGCAAAACAACAACAATACCAACAGCAAGAGCAAAGTCCATCTTCGACAAAGGCGTGGAAAGAAGCACCGCAATTTCTCTTCTCTTCACCACTCTAATCGTACCCGGTGGTGGAGTGGCTGGAAGCGGACAACACCGCACTGGCTGACACGTCACTGGATGTGCGGTCCTGCGGCGACATCGGTGCATCGGCGCCGGCTTCCTCCTCCGTCAGCGCCAACCCACTCGCCGACGTCGCCGATGCATCGCGCCTCGACAGCGGCAGCGGACTTGCCGGTGCCTCGCCGCGGCTGATGAGCGCTGGTGCGCTTGTCGGAGGGACGAGAGGCAGCGGCGAGGCTGGGCCGGATGTGGAGGCGTTAGAGGCCGCGGGGGACGCGACGGCGCTGCGTGTCGCCGGGGCCAGCGGCAGCGGTGATGCCTGCCGCAAGTCCGGTGACGTCCAGCCGACTGTGGTTTGTCGCACCGCCCTGTCGTGATCCCGCTTCTCCTTCGCCTCCTGTGCCAACTTCTTCTCCATCTTTTCGAGCTTCTCGAGGGAGTAGGATTTGATCGGCAGGAGCTTGGGCTTGCACAGCTGCAGCTGCATGTACTTCACCTCGGAGAAGACGAGACCGCGCTCCGGCAGCACCGGGGCGACGTAGTCCTCCGACACCTGCGCACCAACAGCTTCTTCCATGGCGATGGCAAAGTCTGGAAAGAGTTGCGTCGCTGCTGCTCCTCCGTTGGATAGGACAACGACTAGAAGGTGCAGGCCACCGAGAGACTGATTTCAGTGTGTGTGTGTGTGTGTAGACAATGTGGTGTTGATGAAGACAAAGAAAAAAGAGACCGGAGTTAGAAAAGAACGACGCTGTTATTTATCCAAAAAAAAACTGAAGAAAGAGATAACTGACAGGTTTAAGACTGTCTAAGAAACGGCACCAGCTTTTTTTTTTTGCATTTGCCTTTGCGCTGAAACGCAGGACGCGGCCACCTGCAACATCGATGGCTCTCCACAGATAAATTCCGTGAAAGGAGGACTCGCGTGAGCCTCGGTACTTTCTTTTTTTTTTTTTTAATGCATCGCATGCCTAAGCGCCGCACGCAACGCAGTTTCCATACAGCTTCTGTGTGCTGGAGGCGCGCATGAGGTGACACTCACGCGGACACCCCTGCCGCTGTGAACACCCCACTGCAGCCGTGACGGAGAGAAAGAGCCTTCTCGTTCTCTAACGGGTTGCCATAGGACTTTTTTTTTTTGGTTTTGAACTTCTCAGCAAATTGCCTCGTACAAGACTATCATACTAGAATTAAAAAAAAAAGACAAACACAGTTACTCTTTTTTCTTTCGTTAAGGCTGTTTAAAAAAAGCAAAAAAAGGGAAAGAAAACCGGAGAAGCAAATTCAACGTGGAAAAAGAAAGCGAGGAAAAAACACAAGAAACCGTCGCACTGATCTTCTTCGCTCCCTTTCCATTCATTCATCAGAACAATGCGTTCTCTGCGTCTGAAGCTAGGGAGCTGTAAAAAAAAAAGAAAAGTGCACGCATGCCATTCCTCGATCCTGTCCACTTGCTGTGCTTGTCACTTAATGCGTGTGCCGAGGCACAACACAGAAAAAGCCTGATTTCCCTTTTCGACTCTTAGGTGGCCACTTATAAAAAAACAAAACAAAACCAACGCTTCTTTTTTTTTTTATTGTTGTAATGGTTACAGGCAACGTGTGCTTCCTCAGGAAGCGATCCGCCGCGTGGCCGCACCAGTGTCAGCGCGCATCAGGCGAAGACGAGGGGGGAAAAGAAGAAGGGGAGGCGAAAGAAAAAGTGAGAAAAGTAAAAAATACGAAAAGCGAGCCACGAGAGGACGACGGAGGGCATTGCATCGACTGACACAAACTACCACCCAGCTCTTCTGCGCTGCGCTGCCTTCACTTCCTCCGCTGCTGCGTGCGACTGCCTCTCCGCTTCGCTCCCTTTGCTCTGCCCATCCCACGCCACGGCACCTTAGAAGAGAGACATCTCACCGTCCATGCCCTCGGCCTCCTCCTCCTCCACCTCCACCTTCGGGCGGGGCCCGTTCGACTCGAGCTCCTCGCCAGCCAGCACGTGGGTGAGCTGCGCCTTGAAGTTCGACTGGTTCACGGTGAAGGTCTGCAGGAACTGCTGGCGCCATGCGATCTTGCCGCCCTTAATGACGAAGGCCATCGGGCACGACATCACGGAGAGGTTCGAGACATCCGCGTAGGCCTTGCTGACGGCCTTGCCATCATCGTAGATGATGTGAGCCGGAGCCAGGCGCAGCTGCTTCTTCGTGTTCTCGTCCACAATCTCCTTCCCGAGGTACTTCTCCGTCTTGGCGATGTCGGCATCCGTGCTCACGGCGACGAACTCCACCTTGTCCGCCAGCTCCTCGGACAGGCTCGTAAACTCGTCGTTGCACACGTCGGCGCCGCGGTAGAAGGTGTTGAAGAAGTACAGCACGTACACCTTGTCCGCCTCGATGGCGATCTTCTCGCCCTTGATGGGCTGCGTCGAGTCGAGCTTCGGCGCCTCCTTGCCGAGCGACGCGTCGTCGCAGTAGGTCTTGATGTCGATGTCCGTCATGTTGTGTGTGAGGGAAAGACGGGGGAAAAAAAGGGTTAAGGCGTGTGCGTTTAGGTAACGAAGCAAAGAGAGAGCGTAGAATCTTCGATGGCGGAGATGCGACGAAAGAATAATAAAGAAAACCAACCCGAGGGAAGAGAGGGCGGAATAGGGACAGTGAAGAAGCGAAGATGCGGTGAGAGACAGAGGAAGTTGCAAGAGGACCTAAGCTGAAAACGCCGAGAAGAAGGAGAAAGCTGCCCAGCAAGTGCAGCTAGCTAAAAAAAAAGGGGGGGGGAGGGGAGATGGGCATTTGACGCATTTTCCTTTCGAATCCATGAAACACTCTTGCAGCTCAGAGGCTAGTACGTGGAATGGTGCACAACGCAGAAGATGATCGTGAAGGGATCTTCTACTTGGCACAAGCTCAGACCTTCCATTTCATCAGCCCAGACGCAAACGCCTTCTATATTTAACAGTTGTTTCGAAAAAAAACCAAAAGCTTAACGTCCTCCGTTGAAGAAAGACGACACTTGACACGAAATGGAGAAATAAAGGCAAGAGAAAAGCGCGTGTACAACATGAAAAAAAAATAATAAAGAAAGTACAAAAAAAACAGCGTTTTTCGGAAGTTATGAATTCGTTATGAGCGAAGGTGCACCGCAGACAGCTAATTTTAGAGTTATCTCTGATTCTGTCTAGAGAGCATTTGAGGCTGTGACATAAAAAAGTAGCAAAAAAAAAAGGTTCCGAAAAGAAAGAACAAGGGTTTTCGATAAGTTTATGCACACAAAACTGTGTCCGCGAGAAGAGACAAAAAAAAAAACAAAGAGAAAAAAAACAAGAAAGAAAAGAGCGATCGCAAGCTTCTCCAGGTTGAGCAGGTAGCTGGCTGAGGAGACGAACACACAAAAATAACAACAACAACAACAATAACAAGCAAACAGTGACTGCACAGGCATCGAATAGCGAAAACGCTGCGCAACAGCGACAACAACTGCACGACGGTCCCAGACTCTTTTAGTCTTCATGGCGCAGGTAGCGCCGTTCCAGGTGCTCGCGGAAGTACTTTGTGTCCAGCCGTTCGCCGGTCGCTTTCACCATCAACTCCTCCGTCTCGTACAGGCAGCCCTTGTCCCAGATCATCTCCTTCTGCAGTGCAAAAATGGGCTCCATCTTACCAGTCCGGATGCACTCACGCACTACCTCCTCGCCCAGTCGCTTCTTGATGGTGGCCATCAGCTGCGCCGCAAACATCGACCCAAGCGAGTAGGTCGGGAAGTAGCCGAAGTACACCTGCGACCAGTGGATGTCCTGCAGACAGCCAAGGTCGTCGCGGCCCAGCGTCTCCAGTCCGAGGTACGCCTTCATCTTGTCATTCCACACCCGCGGGATGTCCGCGGCCTCCATGCGACCTTCAATGAGGTCCCGCTCGATCTCGTAGCGAATCAGAATGTGTAGCGGGTAGCTCACCTCATCTGCCTTCACACGGTTGTGTCCTCGAGCGACTTGCTGGTTCATCTTGCGCACGTTTTCCACCGTGAAGGCGGGCTGCTCGCCGAGGTGCTCCTGGAGCAGCGGTGTGGCGAGCTCTGCGAAGGCGGCGGAGCACCCAATCACCACCTCCGCAAAGCGGGACTGACTCTCGTGAATCGTGAACGACCGCGCCTCGCACACGGGCTGTCCACGCATCTCCATCGGACCGCAGTTCGTCTCGTACTTGGAGTGCCCCGTTTCATGAATTGTCGCCAGCACACACTGCTTATAGCTCTCCTCGTTGAAGTTCATCGTGATGCGGCTGTCCTCCTTCACCATACCCGTGAACGGGTGTACTGTGAGGTCAAGCCGACCCGCCTCGAAGTCAAAGCCCCAGATCTGCATAAAGTGCTTCGCCAGCGACATCTGGCGGTCGAAGGGCAGCGGCGTCTGCAGCGGAATAATCGACGCGGCGGCGTCCTTGTCGTTCTCCATCACCTCCTTCAGCAGCCCAGGCAGCCACGACTTGACATCGTCAAACGCACGCGTCAGCGTCTCCATCGACATACCCGGTTCATACATGTGAAAGAGCGACTCGTAGAGGCCTTCCCCGGAGGCTTTCGAGCGGTACTGCGCCTCTTCGCGTGCAATCGCAACGTTGCGCTCCAGGTGCGGTAAAAAACCGGCGAAGTTGTTGTCGCGTTTACACGCCGGCCACGCCGCACGCGCGGCTGTCATCGATCGGGCTTTGCGCTGCACGAAGTCGGCGGGGAGCGCCGCCTCTCGATTGTACCTCAGCTGCATCTCCCGCACGTTTGCTTGCTGGACGGGGGTAAATAATTCCAGATGCGCCATGGCCGTCTCGAGGAGGTCGCGCGTGCGGGGGGTCACGAGGAGGTTGTGGACAGTTTGCTGGAGTTCTGCCACCGCCTCCCCACGCGCAGCCGCGCCTTTCGGCGGCATCATCGTCCGAGCATCCCAAAAAGCGAGGGAGAGAAGGTGGTTGAAGTTGTACAATTTCTGGAAGAGAGACTCCAGCTCGAGGTAGGCGTCCATGGTTAGTCGACCGTGGGTGTCTCAAGAAAGTGAAGTGAAATCGCAACAACAAACAATTGGAATACGCAGCGTAGAATGCACTTGACGTAACACACCTTTGCAAAAAACACAAACAGAATCGTGAAACTTGATAAGAGAACGCGGAGGTGCAACCAAAAAAACGAGGACAGAGGTGGGGAGAGGAGAGTAGGGAGGGTTGAGTGAGTTGATGGGAGCAAGCGCCGGTGCATGTGTGTGTGTGTGGCCTTGCGGCGCAGGAGGGGGAACACACACATAAAGGGGGACGGCGGTCAGGCGCAGCGCCGACGCGCACCCCCGCACCGCCAGCTCCACGTGCTGCTGCAGCAGCGGAGGAGGGGAGCGGGAGAAGGGGAAGGCGGACGACGCCGCAGCAGCCGTGTGCGACGGCGGCACGCGAGCTCACACAGAGCAGCGGCGGCGTTGGCATCGGACTTGTATGATTCGTTGCTTGTCGAGGCATGCTGGACTGCACGGAGACGCCAATGCGAGAACAAACGCGTGAGGGCATATAGGTAGAAGCGAGACAACGCATAGGGAAACAAAACAGGGTGGCGCGGGTGAGCGCGTATATATTCGATAGACAGAAGTGCGTATATAACAAGCGTGTGTCGCGTGGACGCACTGCCGGCGCGTGTGCATGTGTGCATGTGCGTGTGTGCGTGTGCTTGAGGGTGTGCGAGTGCGCGTGACGGCAAGGGCAGGTGTGTGTGTGTGTGTCGTTGGAGCGACGGTCCCTTGACGCCGCCGCCGCCGC
>AUXI01000227.1:0-31130 GCA_000482105.1 Crithidia acanthocephali | reverse complement strand
CGCTCTTGTCCTTCAGAAAGAGACTCCTTTTTTCTGAAACACACACTGAAAATGCGCAAAATACGAACAGCAACAAAAACGTCGCATCTGCCAGATCACTCCAGCAGGTTTTTCAACAAAGTATAACAACAACGGTGCACTGTATTTCCTATGCACAAACGATCGACGGTTGAGTTTTTTATCGATTACGGAAAGATGCGCGTTAAGCACCGCTGCAGTGATTTCGGATGGAAGCGGTTACACTTCTGCGTGCTAAACATGCAAACTCCTCCCTCACTCTTTCCGCTCTTCTTTTCTTTTTTTTTTCGACTTTCCAACAAAGTGATAGAGCCCTTCAAGGTGGTGTATCGTTACTCGCCGCTAGAGTGTGCTCTCACACTCCCGATTTACTCAGCTCTCATTTCTTTTTCCTCCTTGACTTCGCGAAACGTGCATTCTTGTTTATTCTTCCTTATCCTTAGATTCCTTCTCGCACTGCAATTCTAATACACACACACACACACACACACACCTCCTTTTTTGTTTGTTTCGCTGCGCGTTTGATTATAGAAGGCACAACTACTACCACTTAGATCCAGCGCTATGGCATTTCATAGAGCTCACCATATTAGATCTGTATAACTTCCAACAAACAAACAATCAAGCACAGAAGCGCGCACAGTACTTATGCCATGGACGGCGTGTACCTTCTCTACACCGCCACGGGCACACCACCTCCACGCACGCAGCAGGCGTCGAGTGCGGTGGGTTCATCCTCTCCCAAGGAGACTCGGCTGCTGCCGTCTGTCATCGTTCTGACGCAGCCGCAGCGGCCCCTCGCCGGACCCGTAGCACCCCTGCCGTCGTCCTCCGCCTCCGTGTGTGACGTCGACCTCCTGCAGCTGCTTTACCTCGCCCTTCCCTCTACTTTCTTTGTGTTAGTCTCACCCAGCACGACGACACCAGACGGGCGGTTGGGCGGCATCGACGATGGTGCGGCAGCGTACGAAGGCGCCACGCTCGATGACGGACACCATCGTGCACGCGACAAGGTGAGGGCCTTCTTTGACAACGCCTTTGTGCAGCAACGCACCTGTCGACTCACCCTCGGGTCCGTCAAATTCCACGCAGCAGCACAGAGGCGTCACAGTCTCCAGCTGAGCCCGCTATTCGCGGCTCACATCATGCTCCGTCAGCCTTGGCTCAAAGACCTGCACGAGTGCCCGCAAACGCTCTGCGACGCTGCGCAGGTGGCCGCCACTCTCCTCCTGCGCAGCAGCAGCAACACTGCCTCCCGTCCGTTTTACCTGTCTTCCGCCACCACACTGGAGCTTGTTATGCAGTGTGAGTGGATGGGTGACACGCAGACAGCTGCAGCGCTGCTGACATGCGTGTCCCGTGCCATCAGCACGCGGGCGACGGAGGCGCAGCTCGGTGAGACACCGGCGGAACTCGCCGCCCTCGCACGAGCGCAGCGTGGCGCCGCACCACCAATGCCGATGTGGATCTGCGGCCGCGCGCACGACCGTGACGACGACAGTGGCGTCATGCCACCCACTGCGGTTCCTTTGCTATCCCTACGCGCCTACACGACGAATCACGACAACACGAACGCTGGTGGTGACGGCGGGGCAGCGCAGCTGCGCATCGAGGAAGCGTATTGCACCTACACCTCGGAGACCGCCATGGGTGCGAGCGCGGCGATGGCACCGCCGGTAAACGTGCTGGGCGGCTCGATCGGCATGGTCAACGACGCACCGACCACCGCAGCAGCGCCACAGGCGCCGTCTGTGGAGACGGTGCATGTGTTGGTGTGCACCGCCCTCGGCGGGGCGGCCAGTGAGCGAGAGGAGGATGCGGTGCGGCCGCTGCCAAGTGGGATTCTTCCGCCCCTCCTGCAGTTCCTCCACAACGACCTGAACGCGTCTGCGCCGCAGCGATCAGACGAGCCTGTGACGCGGCTGCAGCTGTACCTCACCGTTAGCGGGCGGGATGTGCTGGCGGCTGCGCCGGCACCGCACGGTGAGGACGCGTACGCAGGGATGTTGAACGGTGACCCGCACGCTCAACGGCGAGCGGCGATGGCGCATGCCCCCGCGCCGCTCGTCGGTGGCACAGTCGAAGCGGTGTACGCACGACTCAGTCCTGCCACCGTGGATCGGCCCACTCTGCAGGGCGAGGACGAAGACGAAGACGAAGACGGCGGCAGAAGTGATGATGTCATTTCACACATGTTCAGCCAGTGCGAGGCGACGCTGCGGCAGGTGCAGCAGGCGGCGCATCGGGAACGTCTGACGCGGGTACGCCACCAGGCACAAGGCAGTGCAGCTTCATCAGAGAACGGTGCACCTGCACCGTCGCCGTCGGCTTCCTTTTCTACCCGAGCAGCCATCGTCCTCTGCGCAGATGAGTACCACCTGGCGCAGTGGGCGGAGAGTGGTCACCTTCTCGCAGCCGTTTCACGTAGCACCTCGTACGACGGCAGCAGTGACGAGCACACGCGGTGCCTCTCCGCACAGTGGGCCCTCTACGCAGGTGTGCCGGTGTACATCTGCCTCCTGCCGTCGTCTGCCGTCTCGCCGCCGCGGCTGCTGTCGCGGCTGCGCGAGGCGCCGTCCATCGTGCGTGGTGTGCGGGCCGCACGGCAGCTCTGCACCCGCACCAACGGCTTCTTCTTCATTGGCAACGATCATGCGCAGCCACCACCGCCGGACAAGGAGAGGAAGATGTGCAGTCACTACGCGGACGATGCCGACAGCGCGGAAGAGCGGCAGAGCAGCTCCCGTGATGCGGTGCTGCGCAGTGGCGAGGCGGTCATGGCGGCCGTCGTCGCTCACCTTCACGCGTGGGTTACCTCCGTCTACCGCGACGTGCACTGGTGCGTCTTCTCGGAGCTGCTCGTCGAGCCCAGCGGAGGCAGTCGTGCGAAGCGATCGACCGACGGTGGCAACGAGCACCGTCATCACCGACGGTGCGGCGATGACGCGTCGAGTGCCTCGGACAGCCTGCCCCACTGTGAAGTGTGTGCACCGGCTGTGGTGGCGACGGTGCGCAGCGCAGCCGCCCACGTGCGCCTCTGGCGGTGCCCTGAGACCCTTCTCTCTTCGGCCACGCCGGCCGCGCCGTTCCTCGCGTACGAGGCCATCCCAGCAGCCAAAGAAGTGGCCACGCAGCGTAGCAGAGGCGGCCATCAGCCCTCCTACTCCGTCCCCCAGCCCTGGGTCGAGGAGTTGGTGGCGCAGTACGCCTTCGCCTTTGCCCACGCCCGCCGCGGCGGTGGTGTTCTCTGCGCCGTCTCCCCTGTCGTGCGTGTCCAGCCTCGTCTGGCTCTCTTCAAACCGGGTCCCCTGCTGCAGTGGTACAATCGGCAGTTTTACCTCCACCACGCCTCCGTCCTCCTCGCCGCGGTGCTGGAGGCGCAGGTGGAGCAGGTGAAGTCGATGTTTTTCGTACTGGCGGCCACCGAGGGCGGCCGCAACGTGCGCCGCGGCGTCGTGTCGGCCCGCGAGCGCGAGGCGCAGGCGGCGGCGGTGATGGCGGCGCTGCAACGACTCACCGCACGCGTGGCGCGGCTGCGGGAGGGGGAACAGGCGCTGCTGACCACGCTGCGCCACCTGCTACCCTTCGAGTCGCTGGACGACCGACGCACCGTCGCGGTGGCCAACTCGCCGACACGGTCGCCGCTCTACACCTCGCAGCGCGTCACCGCACCACTGCCACAGCCGCTGCTGGATGTGATCAGCGAAGTCGAGGCGGCGCGGCGGACGCAGTTTCGGGAGCAGGAGCGGAAGGAGTACCGCCTCGGTGAGCCCCTCGCACCGTCCCCGGCGGACTCGTCGGCTGCCGTGGCGCGGCTGCTGTCGCTCGTCTTCCTGCGCGCACGCAGCATGGAGGTGCACGCTCGCTACGCGGCCTGCGGAGGCGACTATCTGGTGCAGCGCACACAGGAGGTGCTGGCGGGAAGACGGACGATGACGGCGTGTGCGGCACACGCAACGCCAGAAGTGGTGAGAGTCCCTGCAGTGCCACTGGAAACCACTCCCGCACCAGCGGAGTCGGTAGAAGTGGAAGCGTCACGAGCGGGCGTGGATCCTTGTCTGTATTACAGAAGCGTTGTGGCATCTGCTCCACCTGCTCCCGTGACAGCAGCGCACCCTCCCTCTCACAACAACAACGCTGCTGCAGCGTCGTCTCACACGTCTTCGACAAGCTCAACCTACTCACCTAACGAGGCTTCCAGCACCTTCGTCCAACGAGAAGCTTTCGTGCCTTGCGTCGAGGAGACACAGGTCTCCGTGCCCAACGCTGCGGTGCCCTGTGACGCTGCCTCGGCCGCTCTCTCGCCCTCACCGCAGACAGCGCGCTCGACTTCACTTGTTACGGCGCACCTCGTGGACGGCAGCACGCAGGACGAGGTGAGCGTCGTCGTGGAGGGCGAAGACGCAGCTGCTGTGGCGGCGGTGCAGAGATCCCGTGTGGCTGTCGACGCTCCTGTGCAGTCACCACCAACATCACCACCCCATCGTCATGGTGCCGAGCTCGACGCACCTCCTTACTCCGACAAGAGCCTCCACGACTCGTGCAGTCCGACCTCCTCGAATGCTGCAGCAGCGGAGCCGAATGCTTACGGCAACGCCTTTATTCGCCTGCGTAGCGCTGACAGTGACAGCGCGTCAGGAGTTCAACGGCAGACCCATGTGCATCTGGCACCTCAGTCCTTTGATGTACGCCTTCCCTTCGCCACAGCACCCATCGGCGCACTACCGAGAACCATGGACGTGTACGATGTGCGAACGCCCTTTTCGTCCGAAGATGCTGCTCTCCACCATTACGCCACCGTGACGAGTCCGCCAAGAGCGGAGCCTGACGTGGAGCTGCCGATACCAACACGTTATGGCAGCGCGGCGGCGCTGGCGAGGACCGACGCAGCAGACGTGGCAGCATTCGAGCAAAACGAGGCGGACGCAGATGACAGGAAGCGGTGGGTGTATTTACCAGGCGAGACGAGGGACGAAGAACGAACACAGACAGATGACGAAGCGGGAGAGTTTGAAGTGAGAGAAACGCAGGCCGGCAACTCTGTTGAAATCCGTCATGGCAGCCCGCCGCAGGAGAGCAAATTGTTGGTGGACCACTTCAGCCAAGAGGATAAGCCGGCTTGTACGAACGCGTCGATATCGGCTCCCGTCACCACAGCACGTAAGCTTCCACCACCGCCGCCGCAGCAGCAGCAGCACTTCACCCCTCCACCACCATCGCCGATTCCGGATGTCACGCCGGAGGATGCAGAAGAAGAAAAAAAAGAGTCCGCTGTGGACTTGGTGGTGCAAGAGACGGCAGCGCACGTGCAACCGCCACTTCTGCCGCCACCGCGTCCGCCGACGCCGCCCCTCACGCCCACCAGCCCTCTCATCGGAGCGAGGAACAGCGTCAACACTACCAGCGTCGAGCACGAGGTGACGGTTGCAAAAGGGGCCACAAAATGTGCTTTGGTGGACAATGACAGGGATGGCGCGGAGATGACGCTGACAGTTGGGACGGAAAAGGAAGAGGAAGCGATGAATGCCGTCCACAAGCGTGTTGCACCACAGTCGCCAGCGTCAGCGGTCACGCAAGTCGTCCCTCCGCCAGCCCCCGCCGACGACCGCGGCAAAGATGGTCACGTGCCGGAGGCGGTCGCGGAACGCAAGACGCCGCTGGACAAGTCCGCTGACGAAGCCCCCGCTTCCCTCTCTGTGGTGTCGCACCTCGGGTCCGTGCGCGAGACCTCTGATTCGCCCACACACGCGTACGCAGGCTCCGAGGTGAACGAGGGGCAACGGAAAACTCTGCCGTGGACACACCTGTGCAAGAGTCGGGAAAGGTCGCAGAAGCAACCTCGGCAGCGCACGCACGTCAACCCAGAGACCTGCCACCGTGCGCTGAGCACGACACGTCTGTTGTAGGGCCGCGGAAGATCTCGAATCCCTCCACGCCAAAACCGCCAGCAGCACCGCTATCACCCGTCAAGCCGAGAGTGCATCTGCCCCCGCCATCGCGTGACATGCGATGGTGCGCAAAGACGAAAAAATACGGGGTCTGTGGCGAGAAGAACGCTCCGCTTACAAAATTGACAGACCTGCTGACCTCGCACCTTCCTGTGCCCGTGACATCGCGCACCGCGGCGGTGCACGTTGCCCGGTATGCCAGCGGCTCCTTGACCGTCGACGTGCTCGACCCTACGGCGGCGTGTGCGGCCACGTGGTGCACAGACGCAACGCAGCACCAGCAGCAGCAGCAGCCGTCGCGAGGGAAGTCGCAGACGGCAGCTCACCTTGTCCTCTGTGCCATCGACACCACAACAGGCGCGCTGCGTCTCCTTGAAACCCAACCGTGCGCCATCGCGCCGGGTGCGGACCGGCAGCCGTGCGACGCGTCTGGCAGCGCCTTGATCGACGACAAGGCACGTGCGCGCTACACGTTCCGTACGTCGCTGTCCCCGGCAGCTGCCGTGGCCGTCGTCTACGTTGGTGTGCGCCACCCGCTGCACCAGGGCGTGACGGCCACAGACGTGCTCTGGCTCAGTGGCATCGCCGTCACGGTGGAGTGTCCAGCGGTGCGGCAGGTGCGCACGGCAGCGGTGCAGGCCCACGCACTGACGTTGGAGTGGCAGTCCGTGTCATCGTGCCCACGGACGGCGGTGAAGATGCTCGTGACGGAGCTCGCCGTCCCGCCGCAAGGTGCGTTGCCTTCGGACAATTCGTGTGCTAAGGATGGGTCGGCGACGGGGGCCGCACAGGGCCGCCGGTGTGTCGCGCATGTTAGCCATGAGTCCCCCCACACCATCACAGGTCTGCGCAGCGCTGCCATCTACCACGTGCAGCTCATTCCCATCCCAGCAGCACGCCAGACCGTTACGGTAGTGCCGCCGCCTTCTTCTCCTCGGCAGCAGCAGCAGCAACAGTATCTGGATTGCGTGGTGGACGCGGACGTGGCGGTAGGTGCGGTGCTGGCGGCGACCAGCGTTGCGCCGAGCCTGGACTTTTTACGCGTACGACACGTGCTGGTGGCCAAGTCCGTGGCCCTCGAACACGCAGCAGCGGCCACCAAGCAAGGAAAAGCTGGTCAGAGCAGCGCGGCGGATCTCTCCTTCCAGTACGTTACGGGGACGGTCGAGAGCCCGTTGCTGCATTACCGCACCGCTGCTTTTCCAGCGTCTCTCCTGCGGCACTACTCCCTGCCGAATCAGCACGCAGGCGTTGACGGATCACCGCCACAGTTGATCCGGCTGCACGTGACTATCGTCCCCATCTTCAGCCAAGACGTCGACAAGGACGGCATGGAAGCGAGGCGTGACCTCCCCAACGACGACTTTCAGATCACGTCTGCCAGCAACACAAGCCCTGGTACGAAGTCAGAAGGCGGTTTGTGCCCTTGGCGCCACGCGGATCGCAACAGCAGCAGCAGCAGTAGTACATGCAGACACGTGTTCAAGATGGTTGCTGGTGCAGAAGTCGGTGTCGTGCTTTCGTTCGGTGTGCAGCTCGATGCGGAGCTCGTGGCGGCGACGGCGACGGCGACAGTGCGTTACGTGGCGGTCTTCGACGCACTGCAGCGGCGGGTGCTGCGCGCCGTCCTTGGGCCCTTCAATGTGTGTGGTGCGACGGTCGCGGTGCGAGAGGTGAGCACGACGGCCACCGAGCTCGCCTGGGAGGGGAGTTGTCCCGAGTTCGACGTCGTGGTGACACGGCATCACACGGCAGCGGACGCTCTTGCCGAGCCTCCAGCAGCATCCAGGGCAGCGGGAGTTGAAGCGCGGAGCCTCGTGATGGTGGACGAAGACGGTGCCGTCCGTGGCGGCGACGGCGACGAGCAAGTGTATCACGTGAAAGGCGTGCGTGCGAGCACAGGAGATACCACGCCAAACAACACCGCAACACCAGAGGCAGCACGGAGAGCCTTGTCATCCGCACCGCGCTATCACGCCACCTTACGTCTCTCCGATCTTTGCCTCGCCAGTGAGTATGTGGTGCAGGTGCGGTGTGCTGTCCACCACATCGGCGTGGCGCTTCGTCGTGTGTGGCACACCGAGCCGCCGCGGCCACCAGCAGGTGCCTTCTGCGCCGTCTTCGACTCCGTCACACGTCAGCTGCGACTCCGGTTCGTTCAACGGAAAGGAGGATCGGCGCAGCCTTCCACTCGGGCAACGGCCACCTATGCGGTCCTCATTCACCCCCTCAGCACGTCGATTCGAGTCCCCGTTGCGGCAGCGACGGAGAGAAGTGGCGCCGCGGCCAGCGCCGGGGCGAGTGGTGGTTGGGTGGAGCGGGTGGTGGACTGCAGTGTGGTGCGTCCCGGCACGCCCATCACGGCGCAACTGCGCCACTGCGTGACGTGGCGCACCGCAGCAGACACGAGGGCGGAAGAGGAGCAGCGACGTGCGTGCCAATGACGGGTGCCACGATCGCAGCTGCGGCAACGTCGAGTGAGGCGGTCACGTACTGTGTGGTGTCCGATGTTCATGTGGCGGCGGCGGCGTTGGTGCACGACACAAAACTCGCTGAGGTGAATGCACGGCCTGTGGTGGAGCTCACCTGGACGTGTGAAAGTGATGTGGACAGTAGGCAGTGCGTAGCATACGTCGAGTTCAACGGATTACACCGTGTGCCTGTCGTTAGCGGCACGGTTCGCAATCGGCTGCAGCTCAGCGCCACGCAGCTGCAGGAAGCAGCAGCAGGAGCAACCGTGCCGCGGCTACGGCAGCATGCAGCGAATGGGGAGAGTAACAAGGGAGAAGTCGGTTGCAGTGACGACGGAGCCCGCTCCTGGAAAGGTGTGTTGTGTGTGACCGGTTTCGAAAGCTGTAGAGTGACCGTACCGGCAACGGTGCGCGCGTCGTCGGCGCACGTGGGGCAGCAGTTTTTCTTGGTCCCGGACTGCTGCCAACCAGTGATTCTACCCCCGCCGCCTCTCTTGCCCGTGTCGACGATCGCACTGAAGAATTACGAGGACGAAGCAATTGTAGACGTCGACGTTGGGGCAGTGTACCGCCTCTATAGTGAAGTGCTCTTCAGTGGGATTGAGGGACGGAAGGAGTCGCCAAGTCCGGCCTATGACGCCCAGCGTCTCGCAGATGCCGTGCGTCAGCGTGTCTGCCTCGAACTCGTCGTCCACACAGGAGGAACTCTAGTCGGTAAAAATGAGGAAGCCGTCGTGCAGCGCTACCCTCTCCAGCAACCTCAGCAGCAGCAGAGCCTGCAGCACACGCAGCGCATCCACATCCCCCTTCCGTCGTATCGCCCCTACGACGGTCAACTGACGTTCTCACTCAACGTGAGTGTCTCGGAAGCTCCTCACATGCCCCGCACGGACACTCCAGGAGCAACAGCAGCAGCAACAACAACCACGTACCGCTTCTTCGTGCCAGTTCCGTCATCGCCAGCCGCCTTCGCGCTCCCCGTCCCGCCTGCAGAGCCGATCATCGACGTTGCCGTCGCCGCGATCACCGCACACGATGCCGTGGTGGACTGGACGCCGCCTCTGTCCCTGGTGCGCCACCTGCGCCAACACCCGAGCACGCGTGTCTCTTACGAAGTCCGCCTCTACCCAGCAACGGCCGCCGCTCCATCACCCAACCTCTCCTCCTCTGCTCCCTCACGTGTGTGGGTGACGGCTGAACCTCACCTACAGTTGGCGGGGCTGCAGCCAGCCACACCCTACGTGGTGCACGTGCGTGGAACAGGCTTCGGTGACTACTACGCAGTGGTGCGCTTCATCACGGCGCCAGTGGTGTCGGACAGCGTCGTGGCTCAGCTGCGATCGTCGTTGACGGTGGAGGCGGTGATGCGCAGCGGCGGCGGCGGCGGCGACGCACCGCAGCACACAACAATTACAGACGAAGCAGTCGCCAAAGCCTTCAGTGGCGTCAGGAGGAGCCAGAGAGGTGGACTGCGCCAGCAGCCGGCCCTGTGGGCGGTGTTGCCGGCTTCCACCGTCGTCGCGTGGACGCTATCGAACCAAAATGGATGGGATGCAGGTGCGTCTACGTCTGAGAGAACAGGAAGCGGTACAACACCAGCCCCAACGACAGCAGAGAGCGCCGTCGTCGAGGCAAGGGACGGAGTTCCACGGCTGGAGGTGGCGACGCACTACACGGTGTCGCTGGTGACAGCCACGGGTGAGCTGCTGCGCCAGTGGACCTCGTCGCCGGACACCACCACCACGCTCTACCACGAGTGGGACGACGGCGGCGCGAGCAGCGACGCGGCTGGCCTGCGTGGCCGGTGGCCACACCTCGAGTTGATGGCGCACGCGCATGTCGTGGAGCGCGCAGCTCCGTCTTCGTCCGACCCGACGCAGAATGGTGATGGTCTAACGGTCTCCATGCCAGCACACCCGCCGGCCCTTGGTGCCTTTGTTACACCGCATGTTAGTCAGAGTGGCGTGTACTGCCGTTTGCGGCTGGATCTGATCGGCATGCCGCGTCTCGTCGAAGTGCGGCCGCCTGAGGCGTGTGCGATGGCGTGGGAGGGTTCTAGTCCGAACAGCTACGGGGTGTCGTGGTGTTTGAGCACCGACTGCGCGGATGTGCGGCACGCAACACTTCCGGCGAGCTCTGCGCTTCCTTGTACATTTTCCTTGTCCTCTGAGACTATAGCAGCGGCCATCGCAAAGCACCGCGACTTTGGAGGCACGACACGCGGCGACGCCTCTGCAAGCAGACGTGGCGATGGACCTGTTTTTGTCCTACTATGCGTTTCCACGTGCACGGCGGCGAGCACGCGCGGCGCGAAATCCATCGAAAAGATGCGGAGGAGCCTCGCAGCAGCGGCCTCCTCCACCGCCTCCCCTTCTTGCGACAACAGCAGTGACGTGCTGTGTGGTATGCACAGTGCAGGATCAAACGTTCTCTGTGCGGCGTGGCTGCTGCCTCCTAACGTGACGCAGAGTCCTCTGCAAAACGCCGCTGTGGTGTATCAAACCTCCGTCAGGGCCACCTTGCTGCTTCCACCGAACTACCCAATGGGGAGAGAAGAAGCATCCAACGGCAGCCGAGGCGGTGCAGCGTTGTCGCCTCCCCCGCCTTTGGCGCGTGCGGTCGGTTCGTTCCTGAAGCGGACGTGGGCCGTCGTGCCGAGGGCCTCCGCACCAGCGCACGACACCGTGTCTGTCCACCCGTGGATGCCGGATCAGTACGTTGGCGTCGGCCTCGCCATGTCCGCCAGCCCAACCGGGCCTTCGCTGCTCAACGGCATGACGCTCGTCGACGTGCAGATGCCAGTCACGTCTGCTGCATCTCCTCTTTCTCCTCCCGACTCTGCGGTGGTGGAGGTGCGCTGTGTAGACGCCGTGGCAGACAAGCAGGCAACGGTGTGGCAGCGACTCGTCGAGCACGTCGCGGAGCACCACGCCTGGTGCTTCGATGCAGCACAGCACGCACGTGAAGGCTGCAGCGCAGCGCTGCCATCGCTGCGGTGGCTGCGTTCGCTGGTGGAGACATCGGGCGAGCTGCACGTGGGTGCGGTGTGTGCGCTGAAGGAGCTGGAGCTGGTGTCGGTGGAAGAGTGTGGGGCGGTGAGCCGTCCACCTCACGCGAGCGCCGCACGAGCACCCCTCGCGGTCATCGCAGAAAACGTGGTGGGCGTGAAGGCGACGGCAGACCAGTGTGGGGAGGGTGAGGATGTCAACGCACATCGCCGCATCGGGCACAGCTGGCTCCCACTTCGCAGTGCCGGTGACGCAAACGACGAGCGCATGAAAGCGGCGTCTGTGGCGGTGGACGAGACGCCGACGTGTCGCATGGTGCTGCGCGTGGGCGAGCGACAAGGTGGCGAGGAAACCCGCTGCAGTGTCCCCGTCCCGCGAGCGGGAACGAACGCAAAGACACAGAGCACTACCGCAGCGGCGATGCAAGCGACCCTGGCAGAGCTGGAGGCATTGCAGGCGTGGTCGCAGCGCGGCCATCCAACCTTGCGTGCGCGGCTGGCGTGGACCTCGAGTGATGACGAGTTCGTGCTGCGCATCGCCGGGCCGTACGAAGCCGACCACCCAGTCGAGGCGGCGGAGAAGGAAGGATCGACGCGGAGAGAGCAGCACGCGAGCGACAACGCAGCGGACGCGAATCTGGCTGCGTCACGAGACGCCACCGAATTCTCCCAACTTGCCCGCTCGCTGCGCGCTCTCGCAACGTCCGATGTGTTTCCCACCGCGCAGGCGATGCCGCGTCAGCGCACCTACACCTGTGTCCGGTCGACGGCGCAGCGCGAGACACCGGTGGAGCTCTGCAGCGACGCGGCTTATCTTTCCCTGCAGCCAGATGGGAAGGTGACCGCTGTGGGGACGGCCGCTGACGGCCTTGCAGGGGCGAGCGCGATTGCTGCACAGACGCCGCACGCAACGCAAGCGTGCACGCAGTACGAGGTGGAGGTGGACGGTCTGCTCCCCGAGGCCTTCTACCGAGTGCAGGTGACCGGCACACACAGCGGCGACGCCGTCCTTCGAGCGCAGTTCATCACCCCGCCATCGCATCTCACGCAACTTGTCACCGTCAGCGAAGTCGCACTCGACGCAGCAGTCGGGCAGCGCGAAGACGCGCGCGTCGCCGTCTCTCCAGCGCAGCACGTGAGTCTGCACGCACGCGTCTACAACCCGCACGCCTACACAGGCGCGTTGGATGCTGCGGAGCCTGTCACGCTGCCAAGACGCACAAACGGCAGCCTTGCCCCCGGGCTTCTTTACACGTCGTACGCGGCGCTTGAGGTGTGGGGTGTGAAGTCAGGGCGGCGTCTGCGTGAGCACTGCACGCACGCCAGCCTCGGACTGAAGCAAGAACGTAAAACGGAGGCACACGATGAGGAAAACGCACCGAGGTCCATCGTGGAGTCCGCCTTCGCGATGAAAGTCGACGAGGCGGTTCACGTGTACGCGGTGCGACACCTCGACGTCGCGCTTGCCGCACCCTGTGCCGAGGAGTCGAAGACGTTCATTGCAACGCACATCTGGGGGCCAGTGGTGATGAAGCCGTCTGCTTCCACCTCTGAGGAAGACGATAGACTGGAGACGACGCTCGCAGAAAAGCATCCGCAGCGGATGCGCGTCCGGCTGCCGCTCTGCTACATCCCGCAGCTGCCGCGCCTGGACGCGTTGACGGTGCAGCGGCGCACGTCACATTCGATGCAGCTCAGCTGGCGGTGGTGGTCCACCCAGCCGCACGCACAGAGCAAATCGCCGGTTTCAGCGCCGCCGCCGCCCACGTTGCTGTGCGTGCGCTGCCGCCGCGTCAGACCTGGTGGCGCGCCTCACGAAACGGAGGGCACAACAGCCGACAACGACGCAGACGGCTGTACGGTCCTTTTGCCTACAACTGCCGACCCAGTGGCCACTCTCGCACCGCTGCAACCGGGTGCTCTGTACGCAATTGGCATTCGCGAGATTCCGCATGCGCAGGCCGCCAGTGCACGTGCCGGGACTGCATTTACGTCTCCCGACTCCCTCTTCGCACTGTCGCCAGCGCCGCGGGCCCGTCAACGGTCAGCCGATCTCTACGCCGTCCGCCCTATCCCTCTCCCACCAGCCCTAACGGCTGCGGTGCGTGCTCTGTCCCGTGCATCCGCCCGACCTGCCTCGTTGGTGCTGTTGGTGCTGCAAGACCCAACGCAACCCCAAAGGCGTGCGTTGTCTGGCAGTGTGCAGGTGCCCCGTGGTGCGGTGCTGTGTTACGCCCTCACCCCGCCGCTTCCCCTGGCGGGCGTACAGTCGCTGTCGGACGGGGTGCGTCGCAGACCTGCAGTGATGTCGATTGAGCTGCCCGCGTCGTACGCACAGACGCAACTGGGTGATGCGGCAGAGCGAGGTAGCGCAGCGTGTCCAGTGCGTGTGCTTTCGTACGTGGCTGCTGTGGTGGTGCCGGACGACGTCGTGTACATCCCCAAGGACGCTGCGGCTGCCATGCAGACGTGGTGGGCCGGCGCCGATGCTTCAGCGAGTACGGAGGCAGCTGCGTCGGAGGAAGAGATGTGGTCGTGGTGGGCACGGAGACTGCAGACCACAATGGAGCGGGAGTGGCTCACTGACAGAGGCCGATCATCTGCCGCCACAGCAGCAACAGCATCAACGGGGCTTCGGCCGTTGCATGGACGTGCACGTGCAGCAGAAATGGCAGTGCAGGAGCACTGGAACGGCGAGCTTGGCCGACGTCTGTCCAAAACACAGAAGACGGACCAGATGGTCGATGGCGAAGATGGCGCACGTGGACCGTGGAAGCTGCAGGTCCGAGCGATGGCAGAGCAGCAGAGCGGTGATGGTGCAGCCGCCGCCTCTGCCCAACTGCGCTTCACAGTGCCGATTTCAGAGCCAACCGTGTCCACCTCCTCGCCGTCAGCAGACAACGCCACGGCAGCTATGCGGGTGGCTGCGGCGAGCAGAGTCGTGTACCTCGTACGCTGCACCGAAGCCCTGGCCCGCCGAGCAGGCGTCGTCCGCGGCGCCGGACACTGTGGTGTGGTGGGCGGCACACAGCAGCTCAACGTCTGCCATGCACCGCTTGCGGTGAAGCGGCTGCAGCTGGTGCGTGATGTCAGCGTCCGCGCCACCACCACCACCACCGCCACGTCAGCGGCCGGCGACGGTGCATCCGCGGAGCTTCGCGTGCAGTGGTCATGGCCCTCGTGGGGACAACCGGCGTGTGCCGCACCGGAGCCGGAGCGCTGCGGCGCAGACGAGCGGACGCGCACACGAAAGCCTCGGCCATCGTGCACCGCACGCCTCACCTGCACACCACTTCCTGCTACAAGTGGAGGAGACGCGAAGGAAGCGCGGCGAAGCAACACAGAGACGGTGGCAGATCAATCGGCAGTCGATGCGGTGTTCGTGCAGCACCTCGAGGAAAGGCAGCGGGAGGTGCACATCAGCGGCCTGAGTCCTTCGACGCTCTACCGCGTCGCCTTCGACCACGTGTGCTTCGGTACGCCGAGCGCCGGTATCTGCTGTAGCGAGAAAAGCGTCACCGCCCTCACACCGCCCGCCGCGCCAGAGCCGAACACCCTGCCGCAGCTGCACTACACAACGTTGCCGTTGCCCTCCGATGCAGTCGATCCGGCGGCGGCGGTGCTCGGCAGGGCAGACGACTGTGCAGAGCCCCGTCGTCGCTGCGGTGGTGGTGTGGAGGTGCGCTTTGACCTCCCCACCGCACGGCTGACACCGCAGCGGCTCCTCCTCTGCCCCTACGCATTGCTGGTCAACCTGGACGCCGTTGATGTCGCGGCGTGTCGGACTGCCGAGGACTTCCTGGCGGCCACGCAGGCAGAGCGGGTGGCACCTCACGTGCGAGACGTCGACGTCGTGCAAGGCAAGAAGGCAAGTTCGCCGGTCGCATGGAAGGTGTTGCGAGAAGCAGAAGAAAAAGAGGCACCCGTGGTGTACAACAACCACTCCACACAGCACCGACTGCGCACCTCGGTGACGCTGCGCCAACCTCTACAGCAGCGGTACGCGCTCGTCTTTTTCAATGCTGTGCTGCTCGGTTGGCAGCAGCAGCAGCAGGAGGGCAGCTGCAAAGGCGGTGGACAACAAGAGCCGGCGAAGGTGTCGCGGAACGGCTCAAAGAAGAGCGCAGCGGAGGACTTCTGCTTTCCGTCGCGCTCGATAGCCGCCGTTGAAAAAGTCATGTACTCTGCCCCGGTGCTGAAGGCGCTCCACTACCCACCAGCCGTGCGCGCCGTCTTCACCGCCGTGCCACACACCACACCACCCCTTGACACTCACGACGTCATTCACCAACGCTGGCGCCGCCTGCTGTGCCGTCCCTCGCGTCTCATCGTGCAGCAGCGCACCCCGTCGTGCCTGACGCTGCGGTGGCAGCTGGACCTCTCCGTGGCGCGGTTGAGCGACATGGAGCGGCTGAAGCTGCTGCGCCACGGTGTCTTCGTGGTGCGTGTCGTCGCGGATGGCAGCGTCAGTCCGGCTCCACACGGTGCAGACGCCGCTGCTGCTGTTGATTCGTCCGACTCCAGCGCGAGCTCGAGCGCCGCGGCGCGTCCAGCAGCAGCAGCAGCAGCAGCAGCAGCAGCAATGCCGGGTGGCCGCACGGTCTTTTACCGCGCCAATGCCCCGTTGCCAGCCTCTCCTTCGTCCTCTCCGCCACCATCGCATACAGCTGGAGCAACACATTCAAGAACGTCTTTTGTTGAGGCGAAGAAAAGCGAGACAGGTAGCGTGCAGACAGAGATGCTCTGCGTACCCGTTTGCAACTACCTGGCAACAATGGAAGACGAGATGGAGATGGCAACACCGCCACCAGCAGCGACAGCGGCGTCCAGCACGAATGAAGCATCCAGCAGCGTCATCGCCGTGATGCCCAAAGAAGACGTACAGTGCACCGCGGCCTCCACAGAGGTGCACAGCTCTCACGCTTGTCTGACCTACGAGCTGCACTACCCGTGCCGCGGCTACGTCGCTGCGCACACCGGCTACACGGTGGAGGTGTCTCTGTCGCCAGATTGGCTTCACAGAGATGACGCGAGCGCCGAGCCGTCCACCGCACCCGACCCCGGTGCATCCCCTCTTTTGTCCGCCGTGACCACTCCGGCAGCGCACACGTCTCTCGCCATCGCAGTCCCCCCTGTCCTCCTGCCGCTTCCCGTGCAGCGTGTTTCCGTGGCACATCTGATGCCAACGAGCTGTACCGTGGAGTGGGCGGTGGCAGAAGGTGAACGGCCCGCGGCGTATTGTGTGGTACGCACCCGGCATGAAGTCCGCTGCGATTGCGGAAAGTCAGATTGCGTCCTCGAGCCGGAGGAGAAGATCCAAGTTTGGGTGCGGAATGCGCAGCAGACGTCTGTGCAACTGGACGGTTTGCGCCACCACACGAGCTACACGATCTGCGTGGTGCCGTGCAACGTCTACGATGAACCGTGTGAAGCAGACAATGCCACGGTGACAGTGCATACCTACTGAGGCGGTGAAAAAAGCCGGAAAAAAAAGTTCTCTTTCTCTTTCAAACATGGTTGAGGGAAAAATGAAGGTTGCTTTTTTTTTTCTGGAATAGTGGCTATTGCGTGTGGCAGGTCAATGAAGCAATGAAACAAAAAATGTAATCTCGCTCGTCAGTCGAAGAACGGAAGAAAGTCTGCCCAACGACGATGAACATTTCACGATACCGGAATGAGGGGACGTGCGCCACCTGCAGCCGCTCTCCCAGCGTCGTCCAGGCAGCACCAACGATCAGAGGCAATCATGGTAAAGCAGTCTTTTTTTTTCGTCTGTATATCGTCTCTCCGTCTTCACTCTCGTTTTATGCATCCTCCTCCCCTTTTTTTTCTACTATTTTGAACCTGTTTTCTTATTCCTACGAAGTAGTTTTCTGAAAGCCCAGAAACTGGGTTTCCTCGCCTTGCTGTGCACCTTGAGAGAGAGAGCAGAGTTGAGTCCATTGAACTCTTCGACGGCCTCTATTTGTGCTTGCAGAGACGCAGGTTGCACGACTGCAGTACCTGCATCTACGTTTGGTTAAAGGCGGTGCTTGTCACCCTTTGTTGTGTGCCGCTTCTTGACTTTACTTTCTCTTCTCCGTTTTTTCTGTTGTTGTTGTTGTTGTTCTCACAGAATCTTTTAACACGTAACTTAACTCGGTCGACTCGTGCCATTTTTGAATTAGAAGCAGATTGCGTGTTGTCAGTGAGAGACAGCCTTTATAGATTTTGCAACTCTGCAATACAGCTTTTTTTTCTTGTATTTCTGCACTCGTACCGCTGCAACCTTTTTTTTTTTTACAGCTGTGCAGCGTTGTCAGCATGCGTCGTGGCCCACTGCAGAAGGCTCTTCAGCCGGCGCTTTACGCTGCCCTCAGCACCGACTCTAACGAATTGACAGCCCTCTCGTCGTCTACGCTACACCATATCAGCAATGACGCCGACATCAGAGACCCAAATCGTCGGCGTCGCAGTATTCCATCCAAGTCGAACGTGGGAGCCACAGCAGCAGCCTCCACCACGTGTACCAGCACTTCTTTCTCCCGTGCCGTGACCTCCTCTGTGGCCTTGAGCGGTGCTGCCGTCCGCACGGTGCGCAATGGCAGCGGCGTCTTGATACGGACGGCAGCGGCGCAGTGGCAGACCGCCCACATCTCCGACGTCAGCAGTGCAACCGCCGACGCAAAACGCCTGCGGCGTGACGACGATGACGGAGAAGAAAGTGACGACGATGGGACGTCTACAGGTGCCACCGCAGCAGCAGCAGCAATGGCAGCAACACCGCCTGCAAGACGCCCCACCGCCTCCACACCTCCCACTAAAGCTGGTGCCACAGAGGCGGCTAGCACGGACAAAAAAGAGACCACCAAGCACGCAGCGAAGAGGCGGAAGAGGGGCGGGGCAGCGGTGCAAAAGGTTGCGGAAACGCAGGATGGTGAGGCGCTGCAGCTCGTCGGAGCGCTTCGAAAGGCGTTGAAGCCAGTTCCTCGAAAGCCAGGAGAGGTGGCACAGGCGGCATACCGCGCCAAGCTGCGTGCACGCGCTGCCCAGCAGGAGGCGAGCGCCACCAGCGAGGCGGCGGCGGCAGCGGACACGCAGCACCCGTGGCGGAGCAGCGCCGCGGACGCCGCACCCGCCGCAGACGATCGCAGCATCGCCTTCTCCGATTCCGCGGCAGAGCTGTTCGTGCTGGATGAGGAGAAGCACGACGCGGCTCCCGAGCCGGAGAATGGCGAGGGGGAAGGAGCGGACGCCGCCGCTGCGCTACCTCCCACAGACCACGCCGCTCTCCTCGGCGCACATGCCCCCTCCACCGCCGCGGCAGCCACCGACATCGACGAGCCTCTCCTGGACGACCCCTTTTACATCCCGAGTGTGGATGACGACGCCTTTGTGCGCGACGGTGGCGCTGCGCCGCAGTCGGCAGCCGGGGCAGCAGCGGCACGCATCCTCCCTGGCGGCGCCTTCGCAGCGGGTGGCAGCCCGCACAACGAGGCGGTGCTTTCCTCGGTCGACCTCCTCTGCGACGATCTCTTTCACTGCAAGACGGAGGTGCTCCGCTCCTTTGCCCGGAGTCGACGGGTGCGGATGCGCAGCAAGGCAGAGGTGGTGTTGCAGCTGGTGGAGCAGGCCCACCGCGCCGCCCACGGCGAGAGCGATGACCTCGACGTCACCCGCAAGGTGCTCGGCGACGTCTTCGATGAGTCGGTGCGCACCAGCGGCGTCCGCTCTGCCTGGACGAACAAGTCGCTCGAGGCGTCGCACATCGAGATGGCCTGCGAGCGGCACCTTCGCTTTGAGTTGATGGCAAACACGCGCAAGACGCTCATGGTGCGGCACAACGTGATGGAGGCCTCCCGGGTGCTGCGGAAGCTGACGCGCCTGTTTCAAGAGGAGCAGGAACACCTCTCTGTGGTGGCGGTGGGCGGCGTCTTCCGCAACTACCGCGCCGAGGCGGACGAGCTGGTGCGGTCGATGCCCGTCACCGAACTCGTGAGCCCCTTCGCGAGCTTCCTCGTGTCGTACGTCCGCTACGGCGGCTCCGCTACCGCCCTCACTCGTGAGAACGTCAACGAGCGTCTGGTGCAGATGGAGCTGTTCCAGCCGACGGTGCAGGAGATGGACGACACCACGATACTGCAGCGACTGATGGAGATGCTGGACCCCGCGGTGCGGGAGATCGAGATGGAGGCGGCGGCCTCCGCGCGCAATAACCAGGGCCCCCACGCCATGTACCGCTCGCCCCAGGCGTACGTCGCCACAGTCCGCGCCTTCAGCGAGGCGTCGCACACGCGCTGGGACACCAACGCTGCGCCGGACTGGGTGCACGACCTTGCTCGTCTTTTCTGTAACTGGGAGACCATCGTGCGCACCGACCTCGCGCGCTTTGAAGACGTGCCGCGGTACTTCTTCGACTGCATTCTCGGCGGCGTGGTGGACTTCTGCGTGATGCAGCGCATCTACGGCGAGGCAGCCGGCACCGGTGAAGTTCAGCTGTCCGTCAAGCGTGCATTAAAGGTGGCCCTGATGGACCACCTGACGAACGAGGAGAACGTGCGCGGGGCCCTGGAAGACTTGCTCGCCTACGTCCACGCGACGCCCCTGGGATCCTCCGAGAACGTGCGCAATGACTTTTACGCCATGGTGCTCTCGCAGATGCAAGGGGCCTTCCACGACATCCAGGAAGAGCGCTCTGCTCTGCATGACGAGCGGGTGGCCGTCATCTTGCGTTGCATTGGCGACACCGCCTCCCACTGCACCCGCTCGCACGGCCTCTTCTCCCTCCTCGTGCGCATCACCGAGGACATGCACTTCCACCTGCGCTTCCAACGTGTTTACAAGAAACTCAGCGGGCCGGACCGCAAGACGATCCGCACCAAAGCGGGCATCCGCATGGACAAGACGCTCACCTACTTCGAGTCCGAGTACCACGTGCCGCCGCTCTCCCTCAAAGCAGTTGGTTTCCTTGTCGTGCAGATGCTCTACCTGGCCCTCCGCGGCGATGGCAGCAAGCGGCCGGTGCTGGAGCGCTTTGCCAGCGTGACCGGGGCCACCGTGCTCGACGTTGTGGGACTGACGGAGATGAAGGCGGTGAACGTGCGGGATCTGCACATCGCCTTTCCCCCGCAGCTGTCGTACAACTCGTGGCTGAACGAGTCGGACACGCGGGAGAAGTCGGTGTACAACGTGCTGCCGTCTGTCGCCGTTAAAGGCGCGACGAACCAGGCGATGATCGTCTCGCAGGCTCCGATGATGAAGGCGCTCGACGCCATCTCACGCGTGCCGTGGCGCATCAACAAGTACATGCTCCACGTGCAGGAGGCGATCGTGCGGGAGGGCTTCGGCTTTGGCAAAATCCGTCCCGGCTTCTACCCGTTGCACTACTTCTCCATGAGCGATGGCAGCATCCGCTACCCGTCTGATCGCCGCAGCCGCACGCCAGGGAGCCCCGCAGAGGACGACGACGCTGCGGTGAAAGGAGGCAGGAGTGGTGACCCGGATGGCAGCGAGGTTTTCAACATCCAGCAGCGGCGCCTGATGGAGGTGCAGCAGAGCGCGGACTGGAAGGAGCTGACGGAGCTGCGAAGCAGCCGCATCCACTACTTGCAGGCCCTCCGCCAAGCACGCTCCATCCTCCAGTTCTCGCACATCTACTTCCCCAACAGCATGGATTTCCGCGGTCGCATGTATCCGCTGCCGGGACGGCTGAACCACACCGGCTCCGATCCTTTTCGCGGCCTGCTCGAGTACGCCGAGCCAAAGCCGCTGGGGACGGTCGGGCTGTACTGGCTGAAGGTGCACCTGGCGAACAAGATGGGCATGAGCAAGCTCTCCTTTGACGAGCGGGTGCACTACGTCGACGAACACGTGGAAGACGTCGTGCAGAGCGCCGAGAGCCCGCTGCAGGGGGACCGGTGGTGGCAGGAGGCGAGTGAGCCGTTGCAGTGTCTCATGGCGTGTAAGGAAGTGGCGAGTGCGCTCAAGTGCTCACAGGGGCCCGAAAAGTTCCTCTCTCGCCTCCCCGTCGCTGTGGATGGCAGCTACAACGGTCTGCAGCACTACTCCGCAATTGGCCGGGACGCCTTCGGGGCCGCGCTGGTGAACCTCATCCCAAGCGAGCGACCAGCCGACGCCTACACCGGTATTCTGAAGGAGATGCTCAAGTCGATCCACGCGGATGCGGCGCGCGATCACCAGGTGGCGCAGCGCTGCCTCGGCACAGGCAAAGGACAGGACAAGGACCACATCAAGCGCAAGACGATCAAGCGGCCGATCATGACGCAGGTGTACGGTGTGACCGCCTTTGGCATGTCGGAGCAGATCTTCGACGAGCTGCAGAAGCAGAACAAGAGCCACGGGTTGTGGACGCACACGGACATGAAGGAGATGGCGGCGTACCTGCGGGACAAGGTGCTCGAGTCGCTCGGCGTCACTTTCCGCGAGACGCAGAACTGCCGTCGCTGGATCAGCGAGGTCGTGCAGCTCATCTGGAAAGTGCAGCCACCGGAGCTGCGCAACGCGCTGTGCTGGACCACCCCACTGGGCCTTGTGGTGCGGCAACCGTACAAGGTGCGCAACGAGTGTTCACTCTTCACGACCTCCGGCTACGCCCGCATTGCAGGCGACTCGATTGCCCCTGCGAGTCGCAAGCAGCTGACGGCGATTGCGCCGAACCTCATCCACTCCCTCGACGCCACCCACCTGGCCATGACGGCGCTGGAGATGCAGCACCAGGGCTTATCGATGATGGCGGTGCACGACTCGTACTGGACGTACGCGTGCGACTTGCCGAAGCTGTCGCAGGTGCTACGGGAACAGTTTGTCAACCTCTACTCCAAGTACGACCCTCTGTGGGAGTTGAAGGAGCAGTGGGAGGAGACGTATTTCATGGACCTGCGTCGGCACGGTGTGAAGCTGCCGGAGCCGCCAAAGCGTGGTGACCTGGACCTCAATCAAGTGCTCAACTCACCGTACTTCTTTTCGTAGAGTTTTTCCTTTTTCTTTCTTCTTTTTCTGCCATTCATTTTGTTCTCTTTTATCTTTTTCTCTTTTTCACTGCTGGGTTTTTTCTTTCCAGCTTCTTCACATCCTTTTTTTTGTGTGTGTGTGTGTGCGTCTGCACCAACAGAAGTGTGCTTTGTTGTTGTTGTTGTTGTTTAGATTAGTTGTGTATTGCCGCCTCTGCGGACGCTGAAGTGAACGGTGCGAGTAGTCAGATGCTGTAGCAGCTCAGTCATGAAGGAGCATCTTTTGGCCGAGTTCACATTTGTATGTTGACAGCTTGTGAAGGTTTTTTCCTCTTGTATTGAGCGAGCTTCTCTTTGCTTTGTTGTTGTTGTTGTTTTTCTTTTTCATTACCCTGACACTTGACTGTAGCGCTTCCCTGCTCTGAAATGATAAACGAGTGTCTGCAAACTTATCCAATGCACCGAAATGCACGACTGCTTGCAGTGCTTGTCGGTTTCTCCGTATTCAATGGCCCCATGGAAGGAGAAAGAAACTCTCCCCTCCTTTTTTTCTGAGTGTTGCACAGCAGACGTCACACCTCGCGACTTGCTCGTTTAACAGCGATCACTTGAAAAGATTGTAAAACAAACTTGAAATTGTTTACAGTTTAGAAAGCTGCAGCCTCACTCAGTCTCTCCTTCTCTCCTTCTCTCTCTCTCTCTTCTTCTTCTTCTGAGCCTGGCTCGTCGTTATTATTTCTTTTTTTTTTCACGCTGTAATTGCTCACTTCGAGAGGGAGTAATACAATTTTAAACCGTTTGCTGGGAAGCGCCAAACATTAGAGGTATTTCTCAACGAAACAGAGGCATCTCAGAACCTTTTTGTGTGTGAGTTTCTGACTGACATTGAGCCTTGCACTAGACCTTTCTTTTATCGCCCATCGCATTTTTCGGCTGCCTTTTTTGTTGTTGTTGTTGTTGTTGTTTTGTTTTGTTTTCCCCTCTTATCATTGTTTAGAAAATAGAAAACCTACACCACTCTTCCCTGTTGCTATTTTTTTTCTGTTACTTGCGTGGTCGACATTCTTTTCGCTGTTCATTGTCTTTCAATGCAATCTGCACCGTCGGCGACGTCGTCAGCCGTGGCGCAGCGTACTGCAGCTCGAGGCAGACTCACACTCACCAACAAACGGAGCGGCATCACGCGGCTCGCAACACCAAGTTTCCCGCCACCCACCTCTGCAGCTCAGAAGTCAGAGCCATTGACAGCCACGGCACCACCCACGGCGCCTGAAAAGTGTCTTCTCGATACGGCCACGATTGTTTCGTCAGCGACGTCTGAAAGGGAAGTACAGAGCCGTCGCCATGGAGAGAATGCTTCCAGTGGCGGTGCCGGAGAATCCTCGCGTGTCGTCGTCCATTACAATTCCGCCCCCTCCTCCTCCTCCCCTGCTTTCCCCTGGCGGCACCGCGTGGCTGCGCTGTGTCAGCGTGTGGAGCACACCATGCAGGAGACGGAGCGCATCCTCATGCGCGAGGCATCGACGGCGACGGGTGCCACGCAGAATCTGCGCAGTGATGTGCCCAGCCCACTCGTTGATGCGTGTGTGCCGACGCCTGCGCAGACGCTGGCCGCGGTGCAGCGCTACCGCAGTGGGTGTATGGCCGTCCTGCTGGAGCTGCACAGCATCCTGGAGGAAGGTGCCGCGGCGGAGAGCTCCGTGCACGCCTGCAAGGCTCCCACTGCCGGTCCGTCCCGCACCGATGCCCATCGCGGTGATCACTCGAGAATAGAAGAGCGCAAAACGAAAGCGATGACCACATCGAGTGTTGCAGCTTCGAATGAACGATCCATCGACACTGCACCGCCACAGGCAGACGAGCTCGCGCAGCTGCAGCATCGCTATCGCCTCCTCGAAACCCGCCTCTCCGAAACTCTGACGACGCAGGCGGCTTACATGGCCAACGTCGCCGCGCAGCAGCACCACCGCGAACGTGTGGGTGTTTTTGGTGAATACATGTGGACTACGCGGCTACTCGTCGAGCAGGAGGCGGCGGAGCGGCTGCACCTGTTGGAACTCCGAGACTACGTGCTTTCTCACGCCTCTACGTCCATGGCCACACGAGCTGCAGCTGCCTCTTCTGAACCACCTGCAGGACCACCAGCGAACGCGGCAGGCGGGGCGGCGGGTCCGACACGCACCCGCCGGCCGTCGCAGGACGACTCTGCTGCCGTGGCGCGTCTCACCGCGGAGAAGGAGGCGCTCCTAATTGAGCTGAACCGGCAAGCGAGTCGCACGGACGCGTTGTTGAGCGGGCAGCGGCGCGACAGCCAGGCGGCGAATGAGCGCGCGCTGGCGCAGATGGCGGCCCGCCACGACGCAGAGAAGGTCGTGTGGGAGGCTCGACTGGCGGAGGCGAAGCAGACGGTGGAGGAGCTGCAGCAGACCTGCGCCGACACGCAGGGGAAGCTGCTGCAGGCCGAGGCACAACGCCGAGAGGCGCAACAGCACGTCGCGCTCATCCAGGACGATGTGCAAGGGCAGCTGCGGGAGGCGACAAAGCGCATGTGGCAATTGCAGCTGGCGAACGATCACCTCGACGCGAAGGTGCGTGTGCTGCAGCGAGAGCTGGAGGAGGTGCGCCTGGGTCGATCGCCGCTGCGGGAGCGACCCACCCCACCCGCAGAGCCCACGTCGGTACAGCTGAACTCGGTGCGTCCAGAGGAGAACACCTCGTCTACCGCACCGGTGCTGATTGGTGTGCCGGCTGCGGCGCGCATCGGACGTGCTGCCGCACCCACATCTGCCACCACGCCGCGCAGCGTCCCACGGCTGCCCGACCCGCCTCTGCGCCGCGCCGCTGCCATCGTCGACATCCGCCACGGTGCGCCACTGCAGCAACGAGGTGATGATGCGGAGAGACGTCAGAGCAGTCACGCGATGCGGGCGCAGCAGCCCGTCGCGCGATGCGATTTCGTGGAAGAGGGGAAGGCGAGGCCAGCGTGAACCCGTCCGTGTGGCTCGCCTACGAGGAGCGCAGTGTGCTCGCCAGGACGACGCCGACCAAGAGCGAGCGGCACTCCCGCTACAATGACCGCGGTCGAGAGGGGCAGCTCGCTGCGGCCGCAGCACCGTCCGTCACGTACACGTGGGGCGAGGGTCACCTTTCCTCTGCCATCACCAGCAGCAGTCGCCGCAGCTCCGCGGTGCCGTCCTTTCCGGTGTCGAACTTTTCCTCTTCTGCGAGACGTGCCGCTCCGGTCCATGCGTCTGTATTTGCGGCAGCTGCGGCTCCTGCTGCCTTGGCCGTCTCCGCCACCTCCACCCCGCGCCGCGGAGGCGCCGCCGCTGCTGGCGTCGATGCGTCGTACATGAGCGAAGGGCCGACGGTGTACGTCTCCGCAGAGACGCACTCGCACCTCAGCGCGACCACCACAACGGTGATGTCCGCGGCGGATCGCTACGCAGACCTCAGCAGCAAAAACAGCTGCCCGGCGCCTCAGCGCAGTGCAGCAGCAGCAGCAGCACCAGCGCCGGCGCGGCGACAGCTTTCGCTTGATCGCACGCCTGCAGCCGTCCCTCCGCCAGCTTCCTCTGCGGCTTCACAGGATGCGTCGCTGACCACCACGCACGATTCCTTGGCAGACGGGGAGGAGGGGGAGCAGCCACCTTTCACCTACGCTGACACGGAGGATGACACGGTAGACGGTGGACCGGCACTGGACAAGGTCGTAGAGATCGAAGAGGTAGACGAAGAGCCGGCGGTACCACCGGTGGTGGTGGTGCCGCCTTCGTCTCCGCCATCGCCGCCACCGCTGCCGCGGCGCATCAGCCGCTCACCGCCGGTGGTGTCCCTCGTCGCCTCCACCCCGCCCAGCTCCCGCACACACGTCAACTCCGACGACGACGACAACGCCTGTCCGCCCGTGACAGCTCCGCACGGTGCCGTGGTCACCTCGCACAGCAGCCCCACCACAAAAGGCAGTGCATCGGACGACGACGAGGACGAGGCGGGAATGGAAGAGGAGGAAGAGGAGGAGGTGGACAGCACGACGTCGCTGCCGCCCTCGGCGCGGGCACGGCTGGAAAACGTGCGCCGTGAGATCGTCCACCACACGGAGATGCTGGAGCGCGATGTGCAGGCGGTGACGGCCCGCCACGACGCGACGCAGCGGCAACGACGGCGTGAGCGGGACGTGATACGTGTCAACGCCTCCTCCCTGCACGCGAGTCCGGCGGCGCAGAAGCAGAAGCGGCACAACGCCGCCACCACTGCGTCGGGCAGCGAAGGCGGCGAGGACGGAAATACGAGCGATGTTGACCGTGCGCTGGAGCGGCTGCACATTGCGCAGCAGGAGGACGACGATCAACTGGCGCAGTACTACGCCGAGGTGAACCGCAAGCGAATCGAGCTGGAGCGGTGCTTGCGGGTGGTGGAGGAGAGACTCGCACCGCGGCACCGCAGTGAAGCCGTCAGCTGACGAGGCTTGAAGTTCACTGGCTCTCTTTTACAAGCAACACTTACCATGCAACCGAACAGTAAAGCGAAGCTGCTCTTCTTTTTTTTCTTCGACAGCATTAAATGTCTTAAGACTTTTTTGAACGACTGAGATACGTGTTTGGACAACGTCACTGATGTCTTCCTCTCCGTGAAGGACACGAAATAGCTCGTTGTTCGGAAGACGTTTGTCAACTACGGTTTGTCCTCTTCTTTCGCGCCATCGATACTCTCCTCCGCTACCTTTTCGGCTTTCACTCCGCACTGACGACACCAACTGTACCGCCGTCAGGAAAACATCTTGTTTGACTGTGCCTCTGCTTCTTTTCAGTTGTACATGAACGAGCAGCAGCTCGCACGCTCTTTACTTGCATCTCCCTCACGCACACACACACACGCACACACACACTCAACGCCGTCATATCGATGGCACTGGTGTACCTCCTCGATGTGAGCTACCTCCTTTCATCTCGTCCTTCCGTTGCAGAAGATGAACGAAGGCGGCGCCTCTCTGCCAGCTGCCCACCGCTATCGTGGTGGTGCGCAGGGGAGCTGGCACAGTGGACCTCCACCGTGGCCCTCTGTGACGCCTGGGCTGCAGCGAGGCAGCAATCCACCTCTCCGCCGTCCAGCAACAACCACAACCGCAAGCCGACTGCAAGCCCCTGCAGCCGTTCGGACTACATCGCATTCCACAATGGCAGCAGCAGCAGCAGCACCGGCGACGACGACGCAGAGGAAAACAGCATGCCGCCCGACCAATCCGTGACGCAGCCGGACACCGCTGTCACGTTCTATCAGCTGTGCCCCTTTCCGTCCACGGTGGCAATTCGTAACAAGTACTTCGCCGTGACGCTCTCCCTCGTAACCGGCTGCTGCGGCACCGCCTCACACCGCGCAGCGGAGGAGATCACCGCAGCCCTCACGCAGGTAGTGCCTCGACACGCAGTAAAGGAGGGGCAGCCGCGCAGCTACGGTGGCGTGCTAATCGCTGACGTGCGACAAGACCCGGCTGAGGTGTCGTGGCATGCGTTGCCGCGCGGTGGCGGCTGTGCCTTCCGCGTGGTGATGGTCTTTCTTGACGAAGGTGACGTTGGCGATGCAGACGCGGTGGCAGCCGCCGACGGCGTCGCAGCTCCGCTGTTTTCCTTTTCCGGTAGTGCGGCAACGCGAAAAAAAGATGAAAGGGGGCCGAGTTCCACGCAGAACGGATCCGCTGCGCAGAAGGAACGCTGGCAATACTTTGCGGTGGAGAACGGGTACGAGTGTGTCTTTCACGCCCCTGCATTCGAGGTGGTGTCAGCTGCGGTGGGGCGACGTGGGCTGCTGGAGGCACCGCTGTCCGGCTCCAGTCGGCTCTATCAAATCCTCTGCAACACCTTGTGGCCAGCTGAGGTGCGTACTGACGCCTCGGCCGGCGGCACGAAGGAGGTGGAAGAGCACCGCGAAGCGCCACAGCAGCCACAGCAGCAGCAGCAGCAGTCCGGTACTGTCCTCTCACGTAATGCGTTTATTGTTGTCGGCAACAACGTACACGTAATGACAAGCCTCTTCAACAATTCTGCACCGTCGCACGCTGCGCGGACGCGACGCCAGCAGCGATTTTTTACGAAGTTTGTTGAGCGTCGAACAACGATCAACGGTCGTGGTGCGTTGCTGGACGCCGAGGCACCTGGCCCAGCAGCAACCTCCTCCACCACGACAGCAAAGGATGGGCCATTCCCGCTCCCTTCTGCCAGCGGGCCGTCGAGCAGCACCGCCACGCACACCCCATCCCCCGCCGCTCGCCGTAGCCTCGCCGCCCCTTTCCCCCTTCACTGGTGCTGGTGAATAAGTACTACGCCGCCGTGGTCCAGCCGCAGCTGCTGCAGACTGCCTTCTTCGCTGCCTCGATGGAAGACATGCTGAATCGCTACTGGGAGCAGCACGTTGCAGCTCGCGGTGCCTCACAGCAGTTGTGTAGCGACGCGCCAGCGCTGGTGCTGTGGCCACCAGCCCCGACAGCGTCCTCTTCCTTCTCCTGCGTGATCGAGCAGACAGACTTCAGCGACACAAAGCACACTGAAATGAATGGAAGTGATGGCGAGGACAGGAGCACGCTGTTGGATGTGCGGAGCGCGTACCCGCTGCTGGAAACCATTCTCGATGCCTTGGCACGGCACGGATGCCGTGAGATCGTGGTGGTCACTCCATCCTCCTCGCACCTCCGTGACTGTCCGCCCACAGAGCACTCGCTGACACCGTACGAAGTACATCTGTGTGCGGAGCGAGACATCGAGGTGGTCGACCTTCAGGCCGCGTTCACGGCGTCTTCACCGGCGGGCGGCGCACGGCCCATGCCGGTGCTGCGTGACGAGGATGACGTGTGCGCTACGCGTGCGGTGGACCGACTGGAGGAGATACTGCACTGCGTTCAGTTGACGTGCAGCCACCCGCTCCCCTCCGCCGCGCAACACGCCATCTCTGCCACAAAAGGCGAGGAGCAGCGTGCGCCGTCCGCCAACTCGTGTTTGCTGCTGACGTATGGCTGTGATGCCTTTGAAGAAGAAGCCTGGATGAGGGAGGTGTTAGCCGCGCTGCATCCCATCGAGGCATCTGCGAAATCGAAAGAAAGTTCGACACCGGAAATGGCCGATCTTGCCGTCGTGGCGCCTTCCATCGCAGGCGCTCTTCGACGATGCGAGGCGGTGCCGTCGAGCTGCGCACACCTGCCCTTGTCCTGTGTGCGAGTCCGCAACGCGTACTTCACGGCAGACGTCGACGTGCACCTTGGCGGCGGGCTGTGGACCCACTACGGTGCGCCTGCTTCAACCTGCTCTTTGCAGGCCGGCTGGCTAGAGTCCCACGACGGCTACATCATCGCCACACGTTTGTGTGTGCTGCAAGAGGCGGCAGCGGCAACAGCAACAAAACAGAAGTTGTCTTGCGATAGTCGCGTGGTAGAGTTCATGTACGCCCTCGGTAGCCTCGCCCAGAAAACTGCAACGTGGCTATCGAAACAGCAAACGAGCTGCCCTGGACCATGCACCGACGACTCTGCAGACACCCCGCTGACACTCCTGTACGTGACGGACGTGTTGGCCTCTGACGCGGCCACAGCAGCGTTGGTTGATGCGTGTCTTCGCACGGTGGTGGCGGCAGCGGCGCACGACAACAAACGTGAGAACGGCGACGACGTCGATGATAGGGAGAAGGAAGAGGAGGAGGCATTCTTGTTCATTGAAGTGGTGTTTGCCGCTGATGCCACGCCTGCAGAACTTTGTGCGGCACCTGGGAAGTGGTTCGGTTCCGTGGATGGTGTACAGCGCATACAGGAAGCCTTTGCGCAGCAATTGTGGCCGCGGCGCCAGGCAACAACGTCTCCATCGCAACCGAGCACAGCAGCCGTGCTTGATCCTTCAACGAGTGCAGCAGGAGAATCTTCACCAATGACCGGGTTCGCTGAGGCAGAGGGCGAGGCAGCACCGACAGCCCCAGCAGTGTGCATGGAAGCCGCGCCAGAGCAGGTGAAGCCGCCGTTGCGCACGGATGCGGTGTGGGTAGCACCCGCCGTGGGATGTGCCCTCCCACCTGACTTTTTGATCGATCCGGAGAGCTTGCGGAGCGTGCCGCTGCTGCTGCCGGTGCGCCGGGCGGAGCCCGCAGTACATACCGCGCCTGCAACGACAGCGTTGCACGACAGCGCCGTCGTGGATTGTGAAGGGAAAGAAGGTTCTGCGGCGACACCTTCGTTGAACGGCGATGCGCGCAACACAGCGGACGGCGTCACCACCGCGGTCCCCTCCACGCACTCCGCAAGCTCCCTTGATGAGAGGCAGCTGCTGGTGTGGATGGAGAAGATGAAGATCTACGGGCATCGACTGGGAGAGCGGCAGCGGAAGGAGCAGGCGGCAACGCTTGCACTCGCGCTGGAGCGTCTCCTCTGAGCTGTGAACGACAAGGCACCGGAGGAGGGAGGACAACAGCACGGGCTTCGAGTGCGTTGAAAGGTGAGGTGCACATCTTCGAACGCGCTGCTAAGCTGCTTTCAATCACGTAGCTCGATTTGACGTGGAGTAATCAACAAAAACAGAAAATAGAGATAGCTGCATCATTATTATATTTTTTTTATTTAACCTGTCCTTCGAGCTCTTTCGAGGAAAGACAGGCGTCACGAATCGCTGGTTAACGAACGTGAGGCATGCACATCACTACTCTGCCATCCGCAAAGAAAAAAATAAGGTGGTCTCATCTTTTTGCTTCAGCTACAGCTGCGGCA